>JAOANR010000001.1:30516600-30548264 GCA_030278955.1 Hygrophila difformis | reverse complement strand
AAGAGGTTTCAAAGCCTTTAATTAAATTTACTACAAAGCATCCTACTAGATATTATACAGTTTAATTTAATTAACTAAGTAAATGGCATAACTTAAAACATGGTGTCTACTAGCCATACATATAGCTTACATGATAAGATAAATACTTGACAAAATCATAATTTAATTTAAAGCCATAAATAATTTATATAAAGGCCATAAATAAAAGTCTATTAGTTTTTCCCGTTAATCCATAGTCGAGTATCAAGATTTCATTGGTATTTCAAGTTTAGCCTCGATTGCATTGCAACCCCTACATAGTATTTCAAATTTAGCCTCGATTGCATTGCAATCCCTACATAGTATTTCAAGTTTAGTCTCGATTGCATTGCAATCCCTACATAGTATTTCATGTAACCATTGGCCGTAGCCAAATATGTCATACCCAGTACCACTGCGGAGCCTCGGGAAACCCATACGAATACTCCCGAGAGTGTAGGCCCTAAATATCTCGTCGTTTTGGCGTAGTTTCTCATGTTCAACACCATCGTCCAATCAGACACGATGTGCAAAGCTAGGAGGGCACCCTGCAGAGCACTCACCCCATATATAGATTACTCTCGTCCGTTTAGGCACGAAGCAAAAAGCTAGAGGGTTACCCGATGGGACACTCACCATCTACGTACAAAGCTCAATCTAGTCATAACGGAATTTCGAAAACGTTTGTTTATGTATTTTATTTCAAAAGAATTTCCACTCGTTTAAACCTTTAAGGCTAATTTCTTTAATTTAGTAAGTTTCTCAAAGATATACCATTTCAGGACGTTGTTCGCTCCGATCTCATTTAAAAATCCATTTCAACAAGATTTTCAAAATTCAACTTCCACAAGACGCTGTTTACTCCAAAATTAATTAAAAACATTTTTTAAGTCAGAAAATTCTGAAATTTTACCAGTGACTCGAAAACACATAGACGAACAAGTTTCATGTTTTAACTTTTTCAATCCGAGTTATGGAAACAAGTCAAAAATGTGGATTTTCATCAGGATATTAATCTGTCCGAATTTAAACAGCCACAGTTTCTAAATTTCGAAATCTACCATAGCAAACAATCTCCAATTTTGATGAAAGTTTATAGAAAGATACTTAAGACATATATCTACAAGTTTCATGTTCAGCAAAAGTTCCAATTCGGCCTAGATCTATTGTCAAGATCGACTACAAGTTCGGACTAATGTTCTGCCAAGATTTCAAGATTCAAATTTAGAACAGTTCAGTTTGGGGTCGATTTCCGATATCAAAACATAATGCAAAATTATGCAAATTTTACAGAAGGTAGATCTATGTCTTAAGAACATTTTTCATGTTTTAAGTTTTCTCGTTTGATCAGTTTTAAGGGTTCTAAAATTCGTGCAAAAACGCTACGCCTTAGAGTTTTTCGTGTTGACAGATTTTTAAGTTCTTGGTTAAATCTTTAGATTAAATGTATTTTAAATCCTCCCAGAACCATGTAAGCGTTAACTTACATATTTATGGATGTTCCGTCTCGTCGATTCGAAGGCGTGGCTTCCAGTCCACCGTTTATCTCCTTGATTCGTCGGGTTCTTCGTTCTAGATCCGGATCGGGGTGTAGAAAAGAAAAAGATCAAGTTAGGATTCGTTTTCGAAACAAGAATAGGAGGAGAACGGACCAGAACTTACCACAACGATAGAAGCCTTTGGATTTTCGTCCAAGATATTCCTTCCTCTCGATTTTGTGCCTCCGACGACTCCGGGATTAGGGTTCGATATGTAGAGAGCTTTCGTAGGGTTTGAAAAGTGTTCTGGATCGATTAAGATGGTTATTTATAGATGTTCAAGACCTGGGGGACGTCCAAGGTCTGCCCTAGTGAGTCTTGAGTCGATTTGGGAGCAACCGAAGTCGAAAAATTCGGATTCGGGCGACAGAATCTCGCATTACCCGTTTCTGCCAACTGGCGCGGGGTTGGCGCGCCCTTTGAGTAAACCCCGCACGGACACCGCGCGGTCTCCGCCTGGGCTTCGGTCCGGGTGGGTCGTGCGATCCGTCGAGCATTTCATCCTCTCTTTCGGACTTTCATCCCTCTATGTTCTCGGATTCCGATTTCCGGGCTATCTTCGGGCTCCTATTTCCTATCTTAATTTCTACTCGGGTCTGAATGTTACATCTGGCCTCGAATTCTCGAGTCCCTTAGTGTCTTCCGGTGTAACCATTTATTTGATTACATTGTCTTGGTTATTGGAATTTTAATTCCTTTATAAATTTAATTCCATTTTTCATTTCTTATGATTCTTATCCATTTATTATGTTTATTTATTTATTATTTATTTATTTATTTATTTATTTATTTTATTTGAAAGATTCCCGGGTATTACAGTCTACCCTCTTTAAGAATCAACTTCGTCCTCGAAGTTTTGTTTCGGCTTTTCTCGTGCTAAAAACTAATCCTTTTTGTTTGTTTTATTATTTTGTGACTGAACTTAGAATTAAAACTTCCAAGCTCCCTACGTACCCTGTGAAGGGATCAAGCCATAACGTAGTTCAAAACAATTTGAATTTGTTTATTTATTTATTTGGGATACATATTGTCGAGTCGAGCTCGAGCTCAAAAATAAATGTCTATATTACGGGGTATTACATCCTCTCCCCCTTAGGACTTCAGTTATGTCCCCATAACTGCCTATACGTTATTCTTCGAGAGGGTTCGGGTATCGTTACCTTCGACACCCTTCTTATTGAGCTGGTAGCTTGATCGTCGTCATTCGACTGTCCCACAGCTCTTTCTTAAGCTCCTTGTTGCGGATTTACCAAGTCTAGTCTCTTCTAAATCTCCTCCTCTGGCGTTCGACATTTCCCAGCCTTGTGACCAAACTTGCCGCATTGATAGCAGGCTCCAGGCTTCGGGCACTGGCGCACCAGATGTGCATGGTTGCATCGTGGGCAACGTGATATGACTGGACTACGGATGCCATTGCGACTCTCCGGGTTCTGTGGCTGGTCAGGTTTAATAGTCACGTCCTCTCTCTTGTTAATGTTTTCTATCCGTGTCCGGCAGTCAGGCAGCCGATGACCTTGTCGACCGCATCGAAAACATGCTCCAGGCTGAGTGCATCCTCTCGCGAGATGTGGTTTGGCACACCTTGGACATGGCGGCACATAGTCATCATGGTTGAAGTTTATCCCGTTGTTTTTCCTCTTGCTGCCTCGAGGCGGTCTATTCGGGCCTCTACGGAGATGGTTTCCTCCCAAGTTATCAACATCCCTGTGGTTGCTATTACTTGTGTCTTGCCCCTCGTCGACTAGTGCGTTCCCTAAGACGACCAGAGCTTCTCCTATCGTGCGGAGACGGTTGCCCGTGGGGGCATCTTGTGCACCTTGGTTTTGAGCTCCCACGGTTTGTGGTGGCTCCGTGGGGTTCTGTGGTCTCTCGTTAGTGGTCTGTGGGGCAGGTTGTTTTCTCGGTTGTCTCCTTGGTGCCATTCTGTTACAGCGTATATAGATTAGATTCCAAGGATTTTGCTAGATTGTTTAGATGGGGAATGGTGAAATCATATGAGTGGTTGAGTGTTAGATGTTTTTCTGGGTGTAGCGTTCGGCCAAGGTTTTTTTTTTTTTTTTTGGTCGGACAGGGGTCGGTCCAGATTTTTTTATTTTTTTCTAGACTTGTGAATTTCGAATTTTGAATTTTTTTGGATTTGTTGTTTGGGAAACCAAACAAGATTTTTGGAACAAGGAGTGTTTTAATGAAAACTTGATTTTTATTGCTCAGCATAAGGAAATTGTCAAATTCGTACAAGGATAGGAATGGCTAAGGCCGAGATTTGTTATGTTTAGGCGTGCGCTTAGATGAACGCGATCTAGAACTAAGGCAAGATCAGTCTCTAGTTAGCGTTCCTAATTTCATATCAAGCGTCTAAGTCATCTAGTGCAAGCAAAAGGTCTAAGTTAGAACATATCGCTTCTAGGTTCTCTAAGGTATAGAAAATGTAATATGCACATGCAAACGATGATTTCCCCCCAAAAATAATTCATGCACTGTATATATATATATATATTTTTTCTAATTTCCATGGGTTTTAAAAATAAAAATTTATTCCATGGAACTAATGCTTTAAAATAATAATTAAAATTCTTGGACCTCTATATTGGGTCAAAAATAATTAAAATTTGGGCTCAATAATATTTGGGGCTAGGAAATTTCAAAAATAATAATTTGGGCTCTTCTGTAATAATCTAAAAATAATAATGGTTTAAAAATAATAGTTTAAAAATAATAATAATCTAATAGTTTAAAAATATCCGGGCTCTGATACTACTTTGTAACACCCCGAATTTGATAACTCAGGCCGGGATGTCACCGCCACACCTCTCTAGCAAGACACGGTTTCTCCGAGCTTGCTAAAGAGATGCAAGGCTATGGATTTCACAATTTAAAACACTCAAACAACCCATTGTAATATAATTTTAAAATAATGTCATTACAGTTGCAGCGAAAAATAATAGCTAATTATATAGTTAGCAACAGAATTTAAAAATAGGGCCAACATTGCTAAAACAAGGGTTAAACAGGCCCGTTCATGCAAGTTCTAGTCTAATGCAAAAATTCTAAAATAATGTATCTTCCCAAAATTCCCATGTATGCATATGATGATGCATAATCCTTAACTCTAAAAAGAAAAGGAGAAATGGTTTTGGTCAGCACAACTTGCTGAGTAAGTTAACACAAACATGATCAAGAGGTTTCAAATCCTTTAAATAAATTTACTACAAAGCATCCTACTAGATATTATACAGTTTAATTTAATTAACTAAGTAAATAGCATAACTTAAAACATGGCATCTACTAGCCATACACATAGCTTACATGATAAGATAAATACTTGACAAAATCATAATTTAATTTAAAGCCATAAATAATTTAAATAAAGGCCATAAATAAAAGTCTATTAATTTTTCCCGTTAATCCATAGTCGAGTATCAAAATTTCATTGGTATTTCAAGTTTAGCCTCGGTTGCATTGCAACCCCTACATAGTATTTCAAATTTAGCCTCGATTGCATTGCAATCCCTACATAGTATTTCAAGTTTAGCCTCGATTGCATTGCAATCCCTATATAGTATTTCATGTAACCATTGGCCGTAGCCAAATATGTCATACCCAGTACCACTGCGGAGCCTCGGGAAACCCATACGAATACTCCCGAGAGTGTAGGCCCTAAATATCTCGTCGTTTTGGCGTAGTTTCTCATGTTCAACACCATCGTCCAATCAGGCACGATGTGCAAAGCTAGGAGGGCACCCTGCAGAGCACTCGCCCCCTACATTTTACCAGTGACTCGAAAACACATACACGAACAAGTTTCGTGTTTTAACTTTTAACTTTTTTGATCCGAGTTACGAAAACAAGTCAAAAACATGGATTTTCATCAGGATATTAATCTGTCCGAATTTAAACAGCCACAGTTTCTAAGTTTCGAAATCTACCATAGAAATCGATCTCCAAATTTGATGATATTTTACAGGAAGATACTTAAGACATATACTACAAGTTTCATGTTCAGCAAAAGTACTAATTCGGCCTAGATCTATTGTCAAGATCGACTACAAGTTCGGACTAATGTTCTGTCAAGATTTCAAGATTCAAATTTAAAACAGTTCAGTTTGGGGTCGATTTCAGATATCAAAACCTAATGAAAAATTACGAAAAGTTTACAGAAGGTAGGTCTATGTCTTAGGAACGTTTTTTGTGTTTTAAGTTTTCTCGTTTGATCAGCTTTAAGGGTTCTAAAAATTCGTGCAAAAACGCTGCGGCGTAGAGTTTTTCGTTTTGACAGATTTTTAAGTTCTTGGTTAAATCTTTAGATTAAGTGTATTTTAAATCCTCCCAAATCCATGTAAGTGTTAATTTACAGATTTATGGATGTTCCGGCTCGTCGATTCGGAGGCGTGGCTTCCAGTCTACCGTTTATCTCCTTGATTCGTCGGGTTCTTCGTTCTAGATCCGGATCGGGGTGTAGAAAAGAAAAATATCAAGTTAGGATTCGTTTTCGAATCAAGAATAGAAGGAGAACGGACCAGATTTTACCACAACGATAGAAGCCTTTGGATTTTCATCCAAGACAGTCCTTCCTCTCGGTTTTGTACCTTCGACGACTCCGGGATTAGGGTTCGATATGTAGAGAGCTTTCGTAGGGTTTGAAAAGTGTTCGCGATCGATTAAGATGGTTAGTTATAGATGTGCAAGACCTGGGGGACGTCCAAGGTCTGCCCAAGTGAGTCTTGAGCCGATTTGGGAGCAATCGAAGTCGAAAAATCCGGATTCGGGCGGCAGAATCTCGCATTGCCCGTTTCCGCCAACTGGCGCGGGGTTGGCGCGCCCTTTGAGTAAACCCCACGCCGTCTCCGCCTGGGCTTCGGTCCGGGCGGGTCGTGCGATCCGTGGAGCATTTCCTCCTCTCTTTCGGACTTCCATCCCTCTATATTCTCGGATTCCGATTTTCGGGCTATCTTCGGGCTCCTATTTCCTATCTTAATTTCTACTCGGGTCTGAATGTTACATTTGGCCTTGAATTCTCGAGTCCCTTAGTGTCGGGTTCCGGTGTAACCATTTATTTGATTAAATTGTCTTGGTTATTGGAATTTTAATTCCTTTTTAAATTAAATTCCATTTTTCATTTCTTATGATTCTTATCCATTTATTATGTTTATTTATTTATTATTTATTTATTTATTTATTTATTTTATGTTGCAAAGTTCCCGGGTATTACATATACTCTTGAAATTTCTCGATCGAGCCGATAATTATAGTTCCTCCGTTCTCATATAATTGTTCCAATAGCATAGTAGTTGCTATTCATAAGTAATTTTGATCAATTTTTTTTATCATAGTTATATAACATAAAACATAGTCAAGTGAGATCTTGTTAGATTCATATAATCACGTAGTTTTATAATATTATCTTCTTATAATTTTTAGTTATGAATTGTTAGGTCCGTTTGCGTGGATAACCAATTTAGTAGTCCTGTAAACTAGTTCAAACACCTTTCGTGGACACGTTAAACAGTTTAAGATGTTATGCAGCGGAAAGTAAATAAACTGTAAAAGATAACGAACTCAAGGTTTGTTGACCCAGTTCGGCACAAGCCTACATCTGGGGGATACCAATCCAGGAGATTCACTAATTGTTTTAACTTGATCCTCGATCAAACAATAGTGAATAGTCACGCCCAACTCCAATCACCAAATGGCCTGAATTTTCGGACCAAGGTACTCCCCCTGCTTTGGTGAAGATCTCCCCGACCTTGCTTCAATTCCTTGAAGGCTCCTCCTTCAAGTTGCCCTTGGTCGAGACCTGTTGGCGAGTCTCCTTCTTTGATCTATCGTTTAAAGCTCTTGAGTTGACGACTCCTCGAAAGCCTTGATTGAATTCGTCTACTTCAATCAAGCGTACTGTGGCACACTATCGATCAATCCACCCGAGGAAGTGTTGATCGAATTTCTTCCTTCGAGATGATAAACTCACGAACACGGAAGGAAGATGATTTCTCTCTTCACAATAGCTTTCGATTGCACAAGGGTATCAGTGAATAATTCGTCGTGTATCTTCTCCCCTTGGCCGTCCTATTTGAAGAGAGTAACCTTTCCTCCATTCTAAGGTTGAAGATCTTCTTTCCATAAATGCGCGGATCCTTAGAATGGAGTTGCCCGGATTAAGAGATCTTGGTTTCCATCCTTCTTGTGCAAGATCCGGGCAGGGAATCAGCTAGCCGTTGGGAGTAATGCCAGTGCAGATTCGCCAGTGTCTCTTCCCTTAAATAGTTTGTCGCCTGATGATGTGGTTGGTCCAATAAAGTAGTTCAGACATCGGTTGTGAACACATTTGCTCAAAACTGGTTCCCAACAATCTCCCCCTTTTTGGCAGAATGTGGGCCAGTATAAGAGTTGACTCAACCGATGTCTAAACAATTAACACAATAACAAGGAATGTAGAAAATATCCCATTGACACCCAACCACCAATTACATTGATTCCCAATTCAAGACAAACTATACTAATGCTCCGTACAAGATAGCCTATCAAATATTCTAGGAGCATTTACATCAAAACAGGCACATGGCGATAAAATAAAGCAAGTAAGATCACAGTTTAATTATTACAGACCATAGTGCAATTGTCCAGCAGAACAAAACGAAAAACAGTTCAAAAGTAAGATAAAAAAGAAATTACCCATCATCAGCAGCAGAAGTGGTGCAGACTCCCTTCCTTCAAGTGTCCAGAGGAACCGATCATCGGTTAGATCAACTTCACTCCCCCTCTGGCACACATCTTGCCCAAAAAGGGCATATCATTTTGAGTCATCAGAGGAAGCAGCATCAGATTCGCTGGACTCCTCCTCTGGATTGGTATCCAATGGCTCATCTTCATCCGACCAAACATCAGGAAGCTGTCTGAACATCTTTTCAGCAGATTGAACATGCAGGTGCACTTGAGCTTCCAACGCTTTAAGATGATTGATGTGGTCAGTGAGGTTCTCACGAAGCATGGAGAAGGCATCCTTCACAGGGATCCTGCCTCCTGGACCAGCCAAATCAGGCTTTTTCTTGGCAAAGTTGGCAGAGAGTTTGAAGTCGGCAATGTCCTCCGGACGATCATGTTTGCTACCAAGAATGTGGAGATGCTTCAGGTACTCCGAGATGAGGCCAGGGAAGGGAAGTGTGGTGTTGTACTTCCTCTTGACTTTTCCAGCAAAAACCAACATTTGATCGAGCACAAGTGCTCCATAATTGATCTCAAACTTTTGGTCTATAGCAAACAAGAGTTTACACATGCTTTTGGACACGACAGAGTGATTAGCAGTAGGCATGATATTATGAGCACATAATTTATAAAGCATGGAAAATTTCTGTGTCAGAACACCTGCACTCAACCCCTTTCCCTGAAACCTTTTCCCTTCAACTCCAGTGAGAGTTTCAGCAATAGTGTTCATAGGGAATTTTGCACCGCGAGAGTAAACAGATTTCAGAGAAGTTCGGGGTACCTGGAGAAAGCGGTTCAGGGCCCTTGCTTTGAGTTCAAACAACTCGCCATGAGCATAGCTGAGTTCGAACCAGGGGCTTTTGGTGTTGAGGACTTCTGAGCTCAGGTTTGCATAAAAATGCCTAACTAGCTGTCCCTTGTACTGCTTGATCTCCGTTCCCCAAAACAAAAGGGACCTGTCCTCCAGGTACTTGTGCCACCCCATCTCCTCATAGCGTTCAGCATCAAAGCGAATCTCAGGGTGAACTTTCATCTTCTCCAGAACGGTTGAAAAATACTGCTTGGACACTTCATAGTAGAACTTAATGGAAATTGCATTCTCAGCATCTATGATCTCAGGCTCATGCTCCTCGGATGAGGATTCAGCAATCTTCCGTTTCTTAGATTCGGAGGCTCTTGCAGATGCTTCTGGTTCAGAACGAGTCCGCTTTTTGGGTTCGGACTCCTTTGGGAACTCCTGGCAGGTGGAGTTGGTACACGGGCTTCAGTCTGAGGTTCAACTTCTTCCACAAGATCCTCTTCAGCATCTTCATCAATCTTTTCTTCGGATTCATCTTCTTCCTCTTCAGATTCTTCATGGGACTCTTCATCTCCGCTTTGGGTGTCTTGGGACCCCAATTCTTCGGACTTGTCTTCAGTCGGGTTCTCCCCCTCAGTTGGATCAGGGGCATCTTCCTGAAGGTGTTCAGTGTCTCCCCCAGATTCCTTGTTCACATCATCCTCGGAGCTTGAGGATTCCACATCTTCTTCCTCTTCTTCCTGTTCGATTTCAGTGCAAGCAGGTTCTTTGGCAGGAGCGGTTTCCTCTGGTTCTGGTCTCAGAACATGCTTTCGTTTCTGACTGGCAGTCCAGGCAATTTCTTCTGTGATCAAATTCACAGCATAATCCCTTTCATCATCACTAATATCGATCATTGATTCGTCTCCAGAGCTTTCATCTGCATCCTCTTGAACGTAATCTGAGTCGAGTTCTTCTTCGTCCAGTGGTTCAGTGACTGGTTCAGTCACCTTCGGTGGACTGGTTTGAGTTGTTGTTGCAGTGATTTGCAGAGGTTCTTCAGGAGTTACTTCGGTGGTGGTGATGGGAGCAGATTCGGTCACACCACTTGGTTCCACAGCAGCCTTCTTCGCGGGGGTTTTCTTCTTGGACTTTGTAGTGGACACCTTCTGTGCATCCTTGGTGGTGGCTTCGGCAGTTTTGGCGGGTACAGCAGGTGCACTCATCTGTCCAGATCCCATGGTTGGTAACTTCTCCAGAATGGAGTCCAAAGGCTTTAGTGCTTTGGCAACCTCTGACTCCACACGTTCACTAACAGAAGCGTTTTTCTTCGCAACAGCCTTCTCCCTGGTTTTTGAGGTTGAAGCAGCTTTCCCTTTCGTCTTCTGTACAGTTTCCTTTTCCTTCAAGATTTTGGCTCCAGCAACTTCGGCTCGAATGTCGAGCGGATCCTGAACACCACCAGTGGCTCCTCTTTCTCCAGCAGTGAATAGAGAAGAAGAGTGGAATGGAACAGCAACCAAGGATGGAGTCTCAGAGATGGTTTGCTCCCATGATCGCCTTCTGGACCGCCTTCGCACATCCCTTCGCGCTAGACTCCTCGGGTGAGATCACCTTCTTGCTTCCAGCAGTCGAGGAGGGAGTCGGGTCTTGTGATTTAGAACCTTGGCTTCCTCGTGTCTTCACCATTGTAGCTGAAAGAGAAAAGCTTTTGGCTAGAGCAAGTGAGAGAGAATGTGTGTTTGGAAGAGAAAAAAAAAAACCAAGAGATTACTTAGAGAGAAGAGGAGTATGTGAGGGAAGAGAATCCGATCAAATAGAGAATTAAGAGAGCGGTTATGAGGAAACTTCCCTAAATTTGAATATGGAAGGTGAATCACGGTTCCCAAACATGGTCATGATCACAATTTGAATTTTGGGGGCTTATTAACCGTTCCCGCCGGCTGTACGTCAGAGGTGCCATGATGAGATGTCAAATCAAGTTATTTGATTCTTTCTTTGTTTAAACTTAAATGGGAGAGGGTAACTTCCCATGTAGGAAGATCCTGCGGCATATTCTCAATAAGATAGTTAGAATAACACAAATAAGGTAATAAAATGTAAAATTACACAAAATATGGAAATTGCTAAAAAAATAAAACTTATTCCAGTGATTGCGGGAATTTAGGAGATCGTGCATAATCCGAGATCTCTTCTTAATTTTTCGAATCTCTCTCGATCCAGTGCCTTAGTAAAGATATCCGCATGTTGTTCAGTAGTTCCGACATGTTGATGGACACTATCCCTTCTTCAACAAGATCTCTAATAAAGTGGTGTCTGAGTTCAATGTGCTTTGTTCTCCCATGTTGAACAGGATTTTTGAAGATGTTGATCGCACTCATGTTGTCACATAGTATGGTGAGGACTTCTTGATCGATTCCATAATCTAGCATGATTTGCTTCATCCATAGCAATTGTGCACAACAACTTCCAGCAGCAATGTATTCGGCTTCAGCAGTTGAGAGAGATATGGAACTTTGCTTCTTGCTATACCAACTAACTAAGTTAGTTCCAATATAGAAGCATCCTCCGGTTGTGCTCTTCCTGTCGTCCGCATCATCTGCCCAATCTGCATCACTATAACCAAGTAATGAAAGATTAGACTCTTTAGAGTACCAAATACCAAGATCACTAGTTCCTGAAACATATTTGATCACTCGTTTGGCAGATTTTAAGTGTGATTCCTTGGGGTCGGCTTGATAACGAGCACAAACTCCTACTGCATAGCTTATGTCTGGTCGACTTGCAGCTAGGTATAGAAGGCTTCCAATGATGCTTCGATAAAGTTTCTGATCAACACTTTGACCACTGGGATCTTTGCTCAGTTTGTCATTAGTCCCTATTGGCGTTCGGACAGGTTTGCTGGACTCCATGCCAAACTTCTTAACAATGTTTCGGGCATACTTGGTTTGACTTGGAAATATCCCATCTTTCTTCTGAGCAACCTGCAAACCAAGGAAATAAGTTAGTTCCCCTACCATGCTCATTTCGAACTCCCTACCCATTATTTCGATGAATTGATCCTTGAGCACATGATGCGTTGATCCAAAAATAATGTCATCGACGTAGACTTGAGCGATCAGGATCCCTTTGCTTTCTCTTTTGATAAAGAGAGTTTTGTCCAAGCTTCCTCTTTCGAATCCATGTTCAAGCAGGTACTTGGAGAGCCTTTCGTACCAAGCTCTGGGAGCTTGTTTCAGGCCGTAGAGTGCCTTGTTGAGTTTATAGACATGTTGAGGATGATGGGGGTCTTCGAATCCTCTGGGTTGTTCTACATATACTTCTTCATTGAGCCAGCCATTTAGGAAGGCACTTTTGACATCCATTTGGTAGAGCTTAAACCCTAGCGAGCATGCGATGAACAGTAGGAGCCGGACTGCTTCAAGTCTTGCTACAGGAGCAAATGTTTCAGTAAAGTCCACTCCTTCGACCTGAGTGTAACCTTGAGCAACTAATCTAGCCTTGTTTCTCGTGATGTTTCCCTTCTCATCACTTTTGTTGCGGAAGACCCACTTGGTTCCAATTATATTCTTGTCTTGAGGTCTTTCAACCAGGGTCCAGACTTCATTTCTTTCGAACTGAAGTAGTTCATCCTGCATGGCATTAATCCAGTGTTCATCTTGGAGGGCTTCTTCCACTTTGGAGGGTTCAATCTTTGAAGTGTAGCAGTGTAGGCCTGCTAGTTCTTTGAAGTCGATCTTTTTCCCACGAGTCTTCCTCTTTTCATTTACATCACCTATGATGTCTTCAGGGTCATGGTGCTTGTGAATGCGCCCATTTAGATCCTTTTGAGGCTCTGCTTCACATGACCTGGTGTTCATGTTGGGCGTTTGGACTCCTTCGATGGATGTTGCATCAGTACTGTTTTGATCAGCATCTTGACAGCTAGGAGTTTCATCTTCATTAGGTTGAGTATCCTCCTTACTTGGCACGTCTTCTATGGTCACGTTCGTGGACTCCAGCACCTTTTTGGTCTTGGGAAGGTACACTCTGTATGCTCGACTTGTGGTAGAATATCCCACAAATATCGCTTCATTGCTTTTTTCTTGAAACTTTCCAACATGTTCCCTGTCATTTAGGACAAAACATTTGCTACCAAAAATATGAAAATAGGTGATAGATGTCTTTTTACCGTTCCAAATCTCATATGGGGTCATAAGAGAATTTGGCCTTAGGTAGACACGGTTAATGGTGTAGCACGCTGTGTTGATGGCTTCTGCCCAAAGGAATTCTGCCACATTCTTTGAGTTAAGCATCACCCTTGACATCTCTTGAAGGGTCCGGTTTCTTCTTTCAACTACTCCATTCTGTTGTGGGGTTTTTGGTGCCGAGTATTCATGTTTGATTCCATGAGTTGTGCAATACTCTTCAAAGGACTGGTTTTCAAATTCACGACCATGATCACTTCGAATCCTTTTTATTTTGGTGTCTCTTTCGGTCATGAGTCGATTGCACAGCTTCTCAAAGGCTTTGAATGCATCATCTTTTTCCCTGAGAAAGTCTACCCAAGTGTATCTAGAGTAGTCATCAATACACACAAAAATATATCTTTTACCTCCCAAGCTTTCAATCTCAGTGGGACCAATGAGATCCATGTGAAGAAGGTCCAGGCAGTTGGTTGATCCGGGTTGTTCAGACAACTTATGTGAACTCCTGTGTAGTTTGTTTTTGGCACATTCGTCACAAAACTCACTACTAGAGTTCTTGAAGTGAGGAAGTCCTTTTACAGCTTCAGTTCTACTGAGTTTAATGAGGTCTTTGAAGTTGATAAGACCAAGCCTCTCGTGCCATAGCAAGATTTGATTTTCACCTGCAGCTCTACCAAAATTGCATGTTTGAACAAGGTGATAACAGTTATTTTTAGAGCGCAAACCTCTCATGATGCATTCTTGATTTTGATTGAGGACTTGGCAGTCTTTCTTGGTGAACTGAACCATAAGATCCTTATCACACAATTGACTGATGCTGATCAAGTTGGCTTGAAGTCCATCTACAAAGAATACAGGAGATAGATCTCGTGAGCCCTTGTTTTCAATGGTTCCTTGTCCGACTAATGCACCCTTTTTGCCATCTCCAAAGACAACAAATCTGCCATCAATTTCTTTGTAGTGTTTCAGCAGATTCCTTTCACCAGTCATGTGCTTGGAGCACCCACTGTCAAAATACCATATTTTGTCTTTGGATTTGTTTTTGTGTGACAGAAACGCCACATGACATCTGTTCTGAGCTTTGGGCATCCATTCACATTTGATGGAGATCAGCTTCATCTTGATCTTGTCGTTCGGCCAGACAACATGTTTGCCTTCTTGCAGGTGCTTGACTAAGATACCACAATTCTTAGTTTTGTGACCTTCAAGTTTGCAGTAATCACATCTGAGCGGGATGAGGGGAGGAGGTCTTCTTGTCCACTTGCTTCTTCTAGTTGGATGTTGAGGCTTCTTGATTGTTCTTTGGTCGCCTAGCATACCTCCTGACACAAATTTGCTTTTGTTTTCTCCTTTTGAAGCCGAGGCTTGATATCCGAGGCCTTGTTTATTTCCACTAGATCTTCCCATGGCTATGACATCATCCAGCTTTGCTTTGCCTTTGTTAAGAGCAGTAAGAGTCTCTTCAGCTTTGGCAAGTTTTTTTTGAACATCAGTGAGTTCTGTATGAAGAGCATCTTTCCTTCCACACATGTTGTGGTACTAGAGTCTGCAGTCGTTCTTTTCGTCTTCCAGATAGTCATTATCTTTTTGAAGTTCAGCATTCTTTTCAAGGAGTTCATCCAGCTGCTTGGACAGTGTTTCGAGCTCCTTTTCAAGTACTTGGTTCTTCTCTTCAAGATTCTTGATCTGAGTCATTCTATTTTCATTCTGAATTTGTAGTTCTACCGACTCAGCAATAGCTATCTCCAGTTTTTCAAAAGTCTCCTCATAGAGTATGTTGAGTTTAGCAATGCTTTCCTCCTGTTCCTTGTAAAGAGAAGAGTTCACCATGTTAGAGGAAACCATATTGACAGAGTTGTGTGATATACCTAAATCCTGTTCATTCTCGCTGTCAGAATCCCATGTTCCTACTAATGCTACTCCATAGTCAGAACCGCTTTCATTGGACTCCTTCTCATCTTCTGAGTCACTAAAGGTTACTTGATACGACTTGCTAGACTCCTTTGCTCTGAGATTTGCACAATCCCTTTTTATATGACCTCTACCATCGCATTCAAAGCAGATGATTTCTTTGTCGTCTTCAGATCTGGAAGATTTGGATTTATTTTTGTCAAATGGCTTGGATCCCTTCTGAGTAGATCTGACATTTGAAGCTCCGGCATCCTTCTTTAAGGAGGAGTTGAATCTCGATCTACGATTTTTGAGAATCTGATTCAGTCTTCTGGATAGCATGGCCAGTTCTTCTTCATCACTGAAGTCGTCAAGATCTTCCATAGAAGAATCTCTCGCATCATTGGTCATTGATTTGAATGCTACTGGTTTACTTTTGCTTCGAGGGCAGTGATCCATTTCCCATGATTGTAGGATTCCCATTAGTTCATCAACCTGTAGTTTATCAAAGTCTTTGTATAATTCAAGTGCAGCCACCTTTGCATTGAACCTTTCAGGGAGCTAGCGTCCCAATGATTTTACCCACAATGTCCTGTTGAGAGTACACTTTGCCAAGTTGAAGAGCTTGGTTGGTTAGATCACGAATGCGACCAATATATTGACCGACAGTTTCATTATCATCCATAGAAATTTTATGAAATTGAGCATCAAGAGTGATGATTCTAGATTTCTTTACCGGAGCCATACCCTCGTAGGTATTGGCTAATGTGGTCCATACATCGTAAGCAATCTTGCATCCTGCAATGAGCCTGTACTGATCTTTCGTGAGAGCATTGTGAATGGCATTCAGGGCTTTAGAATTCTTTGATGCAGCAAGTTTTTCTGCGGCAGTCCATTCACTTCTTGGTTTGAAGGTTTTCACACCATCTTCTTCAACTATTGGAGGGTGGTATTGATTTTCCACTGCGTCTAGACCTGTCAAAACGGGTTTAGCCCATTGGGCCGGCCCGCCCCGCAAGGTAAAAAATGCGGGGCGGGCTCAACTTTTAGAGGCCCGTTTAGATGCGGGCCACAACGGGCCCAACCCGCGGCGGGCGCGGGCTTTTGCGGGTTAGGCCCGCGGCGGGGCGGGCCTACCCGCGGGCTTTCAGTTTTTTTTTTTTTTTTTTTTTTTTTTTTTTCCGTTGTGCATCGATTGAATTTATTATTTTTTACTATGAATATTTAGCATAATATCATCAAACATTTAAATGATTAAATTGTTTGCATATTGAATTTTCTTAGTACAAATTATCTGTCTCTTCTAATATTTCCATGTTCATTAATTTTATGGGTATCAAGTTTTTAAGTTTAAAATTCCATATTATTGTATTTATTAAAAATTATTTGTGCAGCCAAATTTTTATTTTTTATAACATAAATTATGCACATACAATGTTACCTAATAAAATTTAGTGAATTATGTCCGGACAGTCTTACCTAATAAAATATAAAATTAATGAATTATGCTCAGACATTCTTACCTAATACAACTCTAGCAAAGACTTCATCTGTGAGACCTAAAATTTTAATCAGTTCAATCATTAATTATAAAAGTTTTGTCACACATATTATATTTTGCAAAATATAATATACTCCTTTAGTATTAAAAATGGAATAATCATAAATTCTTTTCAATAATTATTCAACAAACCCACATTAAAGTAAATAATTGTGACAATAAATATACACTTACTTATTTATAATCACAAATACCAATTATAAATCTTTTTATTTCATTTTTAATATATACATTAAAAAATATATCCGAATTTTATTTTTTTTAAATATAAAAAATAATACAATTATTTAAATAAAAAAGCCCGTGGGCCGGCCCGCATAACCCGCGGCCCGCGTGTGGGGCGGGTCGGGCCTAAACATTTTGAGCCCACCCCATTTAGGCCCGCCCCGTTCAAGCCCGCAAAAATGCGGGGGCCCGCGCGGGCCGGCCCGTGTCGCCTCGCGGGACCGTTTCGACACCTCTAACTGCGTCCCATGCCCCTTCATCTAGTGCAATAAGAAATGCCTCCATTTGATCTTTCCAGTAGGCATAGTTTAATCCATCGAGCAGTGGTGGTCTGGTCACTGAACCTCCTTGGCTATCCATGACTCTGAGACTGGATCTCGCTTGTAGAGCGTGTGGCTCTGATACTAATTGTTAGGTCCGTTTGCGTGGATAACCAATTTAGTAGTCCTGTAAACTAGTTCAAACACCTTTCGTGGACACGTTAAACAGTTTAAGATGTTATGCAGCGGAAAGTAAATAAACTGTAAAAGATAACGAACTCAAGGTTTGTTGACCCAGTTCGGCACAAGCCTACATCTGGGGGATACCAATCCAGGAGATTCACTAATTGTTTTAACTTGATCCTCGATCAAAAAATAGTGAATAGTCACGCCCAACTCCAATCACCAAATGGCCTGAATTGTCGGACCAAGGCACTCCCCCTGCCTTGGTGAAGATCTCCCCGACCTTGCTTCAATTCCTTGAAGGCTCCTCCTTCAAGTTGCCCTTGGTCAAGACCTGTTGGCGAGTCTCCTTCTTTGATCTATCGTTTAAAGCTCTTGAGTCGACGACTCCTCGAAAGCCTTGATTGAATTCGTCTATTTCAATCAAGCGTACTGTGGCACACTATCGATCAATCCACCCGAGGAAGTGTTGATCGAATTTCTTCCTTCGAGATGATAAACTCACGAACACGGAAGGAAGATGATTTCTCTCTTCACAATAGCTTTCGATTGCACAAGGGTATCAGTGAATAATTCGTCGTGTATCTTCTCCCCTTGGCCGTCCTATTTGAAGAGAGTAACCTTTCCTCCATTCTAAGGTTGAAGATCTTCTTTCCATAAATGCGCGGATCTTTAGAATGGAGTTGTCCGAATTAAGAGATCTTGGTTTCCATCCTTCTTGTGCAAGATCCGGGCAGGAAATCAGCTAGCCGTTGGGAGTAATGCCAGTGCAGATTCGCCAGCGTTTCTTCCCTTAAATAGTTTGTCGCCTGATGATGTGGTTGGTCCAACAAAGTAGTTCAGACATTGGTTGTGAACACATTTGCTCAAAACTGGTTCCCAACATGAATAATTTGAGTTATTGACATTTGTATTAGACTGCGTGAAATATAGAATGGATGCACTTAAAAAAAAAAAAAAAAAAAGCAGAGGTAGTATTATTTATGAAATCTTCAAACCTTGAACCTGTTATTGGCGTTTATTGTTGGCGTGGACTATCATTAATGATAGTTTCGTTTAAAATTTGATTTATTACCGTTTTAATAGTAAATAATAATGATACTCCCTCCGTCCTACTAATAGTGTCCAATTTATTTTGGGCACATTATTTTATTTGGGGATAATTAGTATTTAATGTATGGGTAAATTAGTATTTAAAGTGGGAGTAAATTAAGAATTTATGTGATATGATTACAATGTATTTGAATTTTTAATTGATTTATTTATGTGTGATGTTGATAGTTTTGTGTTTAAAATTTTAATATATTTACTAGATTTTTTTCACCCGCTGCGCACGGGTGTTGAAATAATATGACGATATAAAAAAATGAGAATATAATTTTGTATGGATTACATGAGATTCAAAGTCTTTTACTTAAATAGTGGTTTGAATGCATGCAACAAAAATTTAAAAGGAAAATAAATGAGAGAATAAGATGAAGGAATGAAATTCAAATCCACAACCAGATAGACATAATATAAAGTAAATTATTTTTACTATTTTTGGATGAACGTGACTCAAGTGGAAAATAAATAGATACCGTTAAAATAGAAACTAAAAAAGCTACAGAAAAATTATTTTGACTGTTAAAAAACTAAATATATATAGTTTGCTTTCATATCTAAAATTATGAGAGTAAGTGGAAATAAATATCCTTTAACTATTCAAAATTAGAAAAAAAATTATTTTTAAATTATTAATGTTCGAAAAAATATTAATTTCAGGGGGTGGAGACGTACCATAATGGTCAAATCCCCACCATCCTTTATCCATTGTAATTTGTGTGGCATGTCTCCACCATCATTTCGTAACCTGTATAGGTTGTTCAACGAAAAACATAAAAATGAAAAAAATTATTTTACTCCCTAATATATTGTACATTTGACTATTACCCTAAAGTTTTTAAAGAAAATTATTTATACTTTTCTGTTATATTTTCATCATTTAAAACTTATATTTTATTAAGTAATGTATTTTAATTGTTTGTTGTGATTATTTTTTATGGACTAATCTTTAATTACTAAATACACTATTTTCAAATTGTTACACTAATGCCAAACTTTTTAAAAGTGAATGGGTGGAATAAGATTTTTTTTCAAATTCTTAGGACCAAAATGAGATATTTTTAAAATTGATATTTTAAAAGGTAGAAGGGTAAAATTTCTAAACTAAATTAAGTTTAGGTATATGTTTTGTTAAAAAAATAAATTAAGTGTATAAATGGCCAAACTTGATAAGTTTAGTGTTATATTTTGGGAATAGTTCAAATAATAATTATTTAGTAATATATATATATATATGTTTAACTGTTCACTGTAGGCTATTTTTTGTGAAAAATAAAATGTTAATATTTGATTGAATTCGCATATTTTGTACCATGTTTAGATATATAATATAATCACTTAATATGAGAGCTTTTTTGGGTAAAAATATTGCTACAACCAAAAACTATTTATGATTACCACAAATCTTTACTTACTTCCTTCGTTCTCATTTAATTGCACCCATTGCATGGTAATAACTATTCATTGAGTAATTTTAATTAATTGTTTTAACATAGTTCTATAAAATAAAACATAGTCAAGTTCGTCTAATCACGTAGTTTTAGAATATCATATTTTTATAATTTTTACTTATATACAATATGAGTGATTATTAGTTAAAAATATTCATTGGATTGCGTGAAAAGCAGAAATTGTACAGTTATTTAAAAACAGGGGCAGTATTATTTATATTAAAATAATTTTTATATTCTTCTACAGAACAAATTATTTATAAAAAAAAAATTGTATAACAATTTACTCCAAATTTCATATACATTTTTATTTTATATTGAAACATATAAGAATTATTGGATTAAGGATATTATGTCTAATAATTAAACTATGATGTGTTTTAGTCTTTTTTTTTTTCCCATTTTTCTTCCTTTTCTTCTTTATAAAGAAAAAAAATATGTAGAAATTGTTTAGAATGGTATAAAAAAATAAATGATTACTCATTTTATATTAATCAATATTTTTAGTGTCAATTTAATGTTTACACCATGTTTTTAATGAAATATTTTAATTTAAAATATGGTTATTATATTCCTCGTATTTATATAGGGTTATATAATTTTTAGACATAAATTTTAACCTAATTAAATTTATTTAAAAATATTATAATATTAATATTTTTAAAAATATTATGTATAAAATCAAATAATTTATATTTATAGTTTTAATTTATATTTTAATTTATCTTTTTAAAATATATGTGAAGATTTTTTCAAGATTTTGTGTTATATTTTTAGGTGAATACCAGGGTATCCCCAGGCCACATTGGACCCAAGACTAATCCCTCGAGGATCTGCAAGGGCAATTAAGGGCGCTTCTCCCAAAGCAGTTTTTTGTGTTATATTAATAGATAGATTTATTTTTTAAATATAAATATTGATGATGTGTTCGATGACATGTAATTAGTCAGCAGATTACGTGTGAACCTAGTCCACCTACGTGTTTTAATAAGAACCGTTGATGTAAAAATTAGCGTATAATGACAGATTAACCCCTTAAAATTAAGAAAGATGAATTAAAATTATTAAGGACAAAAGAGTCTGCACAGTACAACAAGTATTCAAGATTTATTATATAGATTTATTAATGTGATATGATGGTAGTGGGTTTGGTAATTTTTCTTTTTTTTTTTTTTTGAGAACAAAATATTTGTTACTGCCTGTCACCATTGCATGCCACCTTCTTTCAAACACCCGAATCCTTACCAAAACATACTACATACAAATCGCAATAGCATTAGGGAAAAACTACAATCCCATTGAAAACAAGAACCCACACGCAATCAAAATACTAGCCCAATAGTCGGCCATGGTATTTCGTTCCCTGAATATGTGTCGTACTCTAACTACCCCAGCATGCTTCATCACCACCATGATTGGCCTGATCAAGTCTCTGAAGCGCCATGGGAATGACTCTAAATCCTTCAACCACCTCACAAACGTTAGCCGAGTCACATTCAAATTTTAGCTTGCACAATGGAAAGCCTTGATCGCGTACTAACCCCGAACACACCCGACTGACTGCTGTGACTTCCGCCAATGTAGCATCAGCCTGCCCAATGAACTCGGATAGAGTAAAAATCACCTCCCCTTTATCATCCCTAATTACTCCTCCTATACCAGCCAGTGGCGAAACTAGGATTTCCTTTAAGGAGGGGCCGATTTCTACTAAAAATTTTATCACGAAATATCAATACAAAAATCAAGAAGAAACTATTTAGGATTGTTCAAATAATATTGTAAATAAAAATATAAACCAATAGTTAAAAAATCCCACCAACAACCGTTGGCTTGAATGAATTGGAGTTCTAGTCGCTTAAACAGAGTCTCATGTTCAAGTCTGTGTCTGTGTATACAAAAAAATGCTTTAGGAAAGGCTAAAAAAATCCCAATAATAAAGGTTTTTTTTTTCCATTATCATATCACTAGACTGTATACATTTAGGCTATAGCACAAAAATCATGGAGGGGCCCAAGCCACTCCTTTTGTGGCTTTAGTTTCACCCCTGATACCAGCAGGGCCGGGGTTCCCAAGGGACGACCCATCCGTATTGACTTTCCACCAACCCCTTTCCGGCTTCTCCCAAACCAAGCCGTGTCTAGGGATTCTATGAGTGATACCGCCTCTCAATGATAAACCTGCAGGGAAGCTTGGACATTACTCTCAATTCCAATCTCAGATCCTGTCATCAAGGATTTCCACCATAAGCAGCAATGCCATTTAACCTCCTCCACCGCATCGTTATAATCTACAATTTGTCCTCGAAAGATTCGCTCATTTCGTAACTTCCATATGGTTGAAACCATGGCTACTCCCGCAACCAGCCACAATTCTCTTTTCCCTATAGTCATTGGGGGTCCAACCACGAAGCAAGCAAGCAATCCACCTGACCGGGATTCACCCACATCGCCCCAAACCAAGCTGCCATCTGATGCCATAGCGCCGCTGCCATTGGACATTTACAAAACAAATGATCCATGGACTCAATCTCCCCTTCGCAAATCAAGCATAAGGCATTGGATGCTGGAATGCAGCCTCTTTGAATTAACATCTCCCTTACTTGCAAGGCTTTATTTGCTAACTTCCAAACCACTATCTTATTCTTCATAGGAGCTTTGATCTTCCAAAATATTTTCCAGACCAAAAAAGAAAATGAGAAGGAATTAGTGGGACGGAGGGTGTAATATATTAAATTTAATTATAAACAACACATGATAATATCAAAACTCAAAACTTTTGCAAACAAATCTTTTGCAGTCACTAGAACGGAGTTGAATTTTGAGAAGGATGGAATAGCATAGTATAATGAAAATGAATAAATCAAAGTAACATAAAATAAATAGATTTATATTAAATTGAATTAAATAGTAGAAACTAAAATACATGGGATTGGTTGCGGTGCAATCAACAAGATTCGCAGCACATCAAGGCACCAATCTCAACTGTTCATTTACAATCCAACGGTTCATCAAAATATAAAAGGGTAAAATTGTCCAAAAAATATATAACGGTCAAGTCACTGAAATATACACAGGTTGTTATCACTAAAAATATTGTCGCATGTCGCTGAAATACACAGTCCGTCGCTGAAATACACACACCACGTCGCTGAAATACATACAGCTCGTCGCTGAAATATATTAAACCAAAGAATTGAAGTTTCAACGTTTATGAAGTCGCTGAAATGAACATTATCAAGTCGCTGAAAAATACTATAGCATGTCGCTAAAATATACTATATTGCATCGCTGAAATATACTACACTTCATCGTTGAAACATACGGAAGGCGCGCTGACAATATTATGTCTGTCGCTGAAATATTAACAAATCGACGAAATGTATACAACTTGTTGCTGAAATGTACTAAGTATATTTTGAAATAATATGACAAAATTATGTTTTTACCCTTTAAGTTAATCTCAACGTCGATTCACTTCACAAAGTGAATCAATGGCTATGGAAGGCCGCAATACATCAAGACAAATGTCTTGATTACACCATAACTTCTCCCAAAATATATATATTAAAAGAAAATAACATACAAAATTATCAAATGGCCACATAAAATAATATTTCAAATTGCAATAAAATATATTCGGTCACAAAAACCATTTCAAATAGCAACTGAAAAAAAAAAATCCATCACAAATTTCATCTAAAAATCAATAAAAGCTTATTTCAATGCAAATTCCTTCTCTATTTAGGACAAAATATACTTTAGTAGCAAAATCTTTCTCAAATAGCAATGGAATAAATTTCCGTCATTAATTGCAATAAAATTTTCATCACAAAATTTCATTCCAAAAACAACTTTTGTGGGACCAAATGAGTATTGAATCTGTAATACCCCGGAGAGAATGGCCTAAATAGATTGAAATAAGAAATAAGCTACCTATACCAACAATGTATATTTCTTTCTAGGTAGCTGTCCTATAAGAACTCCAAAGATAAGCGTGCTTGACTTGGGGTAATTCTAGGATGTGTTGCCTCCTGTGAAGTCTCCCAGGGTGTGCGTGAGTGAGGCCAAAGCGCACTGAAAAGAGCTCGTGTTAGTTTGCGGGGACAGCTTTCACTCTGGAGCCGGCAACATCTAGAGTAGCACCATGTCTTTCCGATGCGCCGAAATGAGGGTGGGGTGTTACAAATGGTATCAGAGCCAGACTGCGACCGCGTGCTATGGTATTCAGGCGCCTAGCAGGGTGAAAGATCCACGGGATGTGGATGGTTGAGGCATTCATGAGATGTGGATGGCCGAGCGCAACGATGACGTTGCGATCTTAGGGGGAGGAATATAATACCCCGAAGAATGGCTTAAATGGATTGAAATGAGCTACTCATACGAACAAGGTACATTTCTTTCTTGGTAACCATCCTATGAGAACTCCAAAGTTAAGCATGTTTGCTTTGGGGTAATTATAGATGCGTGATGAAACTTTTGACAATTTCTCACTACGAGTATTTTCGAAAAAAAAATAATAATGAATCCCGATTTAGGTTTTATTATATGAAACCAATTTATGAAGGCGGAGTTGAGATTAGGGATATATTTATAGGTTGTCACGTTTTTATTTACTCGTGTTAAGAAACTGTGCCCCGAAAGCGCACGGAGTCAAAAATTGCAGTATTTATAGTAAGTACCGGATCGCTCACTGGAGGATGTGCGATAAAAGCAGGGCCCACGTTGTTTTATAAGATTTTCCACTCGATTACTCGATTCAAGTTTGTGTTTAAAAACTATCATCTATTGACATAATGTAAGCTAAGCTATGAAAACAGATAAATTTATCTACAAAGTATATAAAATTATTCTAGAAAGTAGATAAATTTATTATAAGAAAGCAATTAAAATTATTATAAGAAAGCAATAAAACTTATACTAAGCCATCTACCATTAATCTAGAAATCAGATTTAAATTGTGATAGAAGGGACATGAAGAAAAGAATAAAGATTGGACAAGATTCTGATGAAACACAACTAAACTTCCATTTTAATACACAGATCTTTGTTTGGGGTAATCCTGTCAGATAGCTAATTCTCATGCTCTCCATACTGTGTTCCCTTTAACAGACATGTACTTACAGTAAGAGTTTACATGTTCTTAAGACCACAAATTCTAAGATACCACAGACTCATAATTGCTCCGATCGGAGCGTGTCATTTATCTATGGTGCACAAGCAACACCTGACAAATCATTAATTGAAGTGCCAAGTACTGCTATCATTCCCCCATGTCACGCCCAAAGATTCTAATCAAGCCTGAACTATCCCATAACTCTCAAACCCAGAAACAGTTTCGCTACTCTCAACACATCCGAGTGACCTCTAAAGAAAGAATTTAAAAGAAAGCGATAAAGAAAGCATTTAAAGTCCTATCACTCGGAGGTTTTAAAAGTGCTACCCTGGTAGTATAAGAAGAGCCCCCAGTCAGGATGACCGGATGTGGATCAAGAATTCCCGGATCTCGGTGAACCGCTCGCAGTATTCACTTCCTTCTGGGTGGTTATGAGATACAAACTAATGAAACGAACTAATAAAGTAGTTTGTTCTGGATGCACTCACTCAGAATTCAAAAATAGGCTTTGGCAGAAGATGATAGCAGTTGAAAGAAACTCAACCCTATCTTAGAAAATAACCAAGGCTTGAATTTGTTCCTCTAATATTATCTATCACACCGTATTTGAGCCCAAGTGGACCCCATCTCAGTGCAACATTTAATATTAGATTTCCAACACACAACAATGTTGGAAAATAATAAATTTGAAAACCATTCCCTAAACAGGTACTAGACTCTCAATAAGAACACAGACCCTTTCAGTCTAGATGAGACCAAATCGCTGACTCTGCTTCTAATTTCCCAAATCAACCCCCAGTAGAATATGAACTAGACATAACTGAGGAATTTATCCATTACTTAGATCCGGATTTTATAAATGAAGTTTTGTTGGAAATTTAATATGCAACATCTGATTTAAACTCAAGACTCCTATGTCCAAGGGAATGATCCGAAACTAACATAGACCACAATATCTTCATAATAATAGCATGCATACAGATATAATGAAGTGAAAATTTAATCAACCCAAAATATAGACAGAATGTATAACACAGAGATGAAATAGCCGAAGATAAGAAGAATTTATTTGGCTAAAAAGATGGTAAAATAATTAGGTGGACTGCAAACATTTGATGTCCAGTTTCCTAATCATTTGGGTGGGATGGTTTTTAGACAGTGGAATGCCTTAAATCACAGTTGCCGCCGTCATCTTAGACTCCACTATCTGCAAATTTGGATAAAAATCCACATGTTCTATTACTGCAATAATTATTAGACAACATTGGCATATGTCATCGAACATTACCACAACTCTAGATTCAGGTTTGAAATTAAGATAAAGAAAATAAAACTGTATCCAGACAGGAGTTGGCTGAGTAGCTATTTCACTTCCCGGTGAAGAGACCATTCGCCAGAGCTTCCACCAACCACTGTCCGGACCATGCAAAATAACGAGTGATAGTTAACACCCAAACTACGAGCTATTTAACTTCCCGATGAAGGGACCATTCACAAACATTAGTTTGAGATATCTTTTATCACCCATTTCACACAACAAGAGAAAGACCGAAAATAGAATAAAAGAAAAATGCCTTGCATGAGAGACATTGGTTTCTCATGCAAGGATATGAAATTAAATCCATAATTAATGCTTTAAATAATACTTCATACCATAATTAATTACAGTCCGGATTATCTGCTTAAAACATTAATATTTTGTTTATAGAAAATTATTTTAGTGGAAATTGAACAAATATACTTTAATCTGGTGATTATTGATCGTAATTATTGCTAATCATAACCATTAATTAATGACTTAAGAGTTCAATTAATTAATGATCGGATATGGAGAAACATAAAATTTGGCAAGAGAGTGCCATGCATGTCGTGAGACAGAAATTGCATCGGGAACCCTTCCCGATGGGTTCACGATGGGAGAATCACGACATGGGGGGTGGGGAATAAAAAATTTTGAATTTGTGGAAATTTAGGATTTCCATGTCGCTATATAAAATGTGTGTTGCGATATGGGGGTTGGAAGTTAGAATTTATGGGATTTGAAAATGAGATGAGGATCCAGTCGTGAGACCATAAATTGTGTCGCAAGCCTAGGCTTGCGACATGGGTCTCATGACTGGTGCATTTGAGAAATTTTTGCCAATGCATGAAGCTCCAGTCGCTAGACAAAAATGGTGTCGTGAGACATGGTCTCATGACAGGAGTCTTGCGACTGGAGTGATTTATAAGTATTCTAAGTATTTGGTCTCCCAGTCGCTAGACTGAAAGTGTGTCGCAGGAAAGTCTTGCGACTGGGAGTTTTTGAATTAAATTCTAAGTGTTTGGTCTCCCAGTTGCTTGACTGAAAGTGTGTCGTGAGACATGGTCTCATGACAAGAAAGTCTTGCGACTGGGAGTTTTAAAAAATTTTATAAAAATTTTGGCATACTCCCGTCGTGAGATAGGGAAGAAAAATTACGTCGTGATCCGTGGGATCGCGACATGAGTCTCACGACATGAGTATTTTTTGTGAGATTCAAGATCAATTATTGGTATTAACCAATTATCTCGTGACACTATGTGTGCCCCAACATAATGGCATACCAACAATTTCCCAATCACCTCAAAATTTAGATATGCATAAATATTTAAATGTCATCCATTCATAGATATATTGAGCTAAAACTAAAATAAAATAAAAACATCATCTAAAAAAACTAAAGATAACAAGAACAAAAATAAAATAAAAAATATAAAAAAGAAAGAACTGTAAGCAAGAATAAATAGCAACTAAGCTAGCAAACTAAAATTAAAATTAAGCCTACACTAAATCTATCAAGGGATGAACATTCAATGTTTGTACATTTATTAAAACTAAGAAAGCATTAAATCTAACTAAAAATATTAATAAAAAAATAAATGGTCAAGTGACCAAAATGCAAAATAAAGCAATTAATGTCATGGAAGTGATCCATAACAAATTTTGTGGAACAATTTTCTCATATAACATCAAAAACCAAAATATGGTTTAAACACACTCATTATTTGAGTGTCCAAACCCAAACTACAAACTGAAAACAAAAATGAAATATAAAAATTGGCTTCAATACTAGAAACCCATTTATTGCCTAAAATTAAGAAACTAAAACTGAAATTAAAAACTACATAGCAATGAAGCCATCTAGATTTTATTAATTTTGGAGAGCACCTTAGGTGCCTTCAAGAACAACAATAAAAAAACTAAAAAAAATGGATATGTAGCTACTGGTCAAGGGGTGAGAGGATATATTTATAGAAGTAGGAAAAACCCTAGGCCTATTTAGAGCCCACCGTGTCGCTAAACAAAAACAGGCATGTCGTGAGACACATAAGAGGCTTGCGACAAGGAATTTGCATTTTTTATTTTTGGGGTTTCTGTGCACAAAGGGATGGGAGAAGAAGTCCCAAGGGAAAAGACAAATATCTTTTGTGCTACGGGACCTCCGGTCCAGGGATCTTCAAATCATTTCAACATGTGGGAAAAATGAGCATGGGCATGTCACGTGACTTGTTGCTTTTAATTCCTGTCGTGAGATTGGTCTGCCAGTCGTGATACTCCTCTCAATGTCGTGAGACCATTGTTGCACTCCCTAGACTATGTTTCACGACCCAGTCGTAATACTCCTCTCCCAGTCCCTAGATTATGTTTCACGACTGGGCTTCCTCTCCCAGTCGTGATACTCCTCTCCCCAGTTCCTAGACTATGTTTCACGAATAGGCTTCCTCTAGCGACTGGGGTCCCGGGGTCCGGATAATTTTTCTCTTTCCTCTCTCATTTTCTATTTCCTCAAATGGTCTGGAGCTTTCAATTTTTATCTCCCATTTTCCTCTTGTTTCATTCGGGACACAGCCTTCTCTTGCACCATTTTTCTTTCTTCTTTGTTGCAGGCAATGGAAGTGCCGGCAGTGGGCTGCCGGAGTTGAAGGCGGGCGGCGGACGGAGAGGATGGCAGGCGGTGCTGAGATGTTGATGCCGCGGGGGCTGCTGGATTGTGTTGGTGGTGACCGGAGCTTGACGAGTAAAAGAGAGGGCAGTGATGGTGGCTGCCGGCTTGTGTTGGCCGGAGGCGATGGTGGATCTGGGCGGTGGAATACGTCGGGAAACCGGGAGCGGCGTTGGCGGCGGCTTGAGACGCTGAATGGAGGTCGGAGGAGGAGAGCAGCGGCTGGATTGGAGGTTCGACGGAGGTGGAGGTGCTCGGCGGGATGGTGGGCAGGGCAGCGGCAAACGGAGGGGCTGAGGCAGCGGGGGCTGCCGGATCTGGATTTGGGGCGGAAGTGGAGGGCGGATGCGCCGGAGAAGAAGGTGGATGGTTGGCCGGAAGTGGTGGCCGGAATGCGATCAAATGCCCATATTTATACACGGAAATAGATTGAAAATAATGGTCAATTTTGGCCATTATTAGGTGACTTCCGGAGAAGTCTCCCAGGGTGTGCGTGAGTAAGGTCAAAGCGCAACTGGAAAGAGCTCGTGTTGATTTGTGGGGACAACCTTTACTCTAGAGCCGGCAACATCTAGAGTAGCACCCTGTCTTTCTGTTGCGCCGAAAATGAGGGTGTTACAGAATCTCACATTAATTGTGATTAATTAGTGATTTGAACGACTTGATAAGTTGTCATTAGTATAGTTATAGGATTGATTGAGTTATTCAAAAAGAATATGGGGAAATCGGTATTAAGGTTGTTGGGACCAGATTTTGTTGTATGTGTTCCACCCGATGTTCGAACACCAGACTGAACACCACAGCAAATCTTATCCAGAGGCAAAGTATTTATGGAAAGAACAGCTGCTGATCTCTGGTGATTCTCCAAGAGGATCTTGACGGATTTCCACGGATATAGATGCCAAAATGTTATGGAAAGAAGATCATGCTTATTACTGGAAGGACTCGACAGGGGAAGGTTATCAATTTGGAATGTTTGGCTAGAGAATCCTGCATTAAATGAGTATATACACATTACTTAGCAGCCGGATTCTTGCATCTATTTAAAGACCCCCCGGTTGAGAAGAAAGACAGACGACAAGATTTTCAAAGAAAACAATACATTAAAATCGTCCAAGAGTGAGGGAGAAAATACGAGTTCTTCAACCATGAGTTAATCGATTAAAATCATTTGGTTGAAGAACTCAAAGCAGTGACATTCCGATTCTCATGTTACATCTATGAATGTCATTGCGCCTTGGTTGAACATTTGGAGAAAGAGTTCACGCCCCTTTGATTGGAGTTGACGAAAACAAGCAAAGGGACCATCCAAGGCATTCGTCATGTTGACACCATGCTTTCAAAGACAAGGAGGAGAAGATCAAGGAGAATCGCATCACAGGCTTCGTTCGAGGGAAACTTGAAGCGGGGAGCTTTGAGGGGTTGGAGAAAGGTCTTGGAGGGATCTTCACCAAAACGGGGATGTTTTGGTCAATACAACTTTCTGCTTGGCGATTGGAGTGATGGCAGATTTACGTTCGCTAATGTTCGGGTCGGAACCCGGTGTTTGAACACTTAGTGGAACTCTCCTGGATTGGTATCCCCCAGACGTAGGCCTTGGGCCGAACTGGGTCAACAATTTTCTGTTTGTTCATTTTACTTACACGCATTTTTTATTCCGCTGTGCTTGATTTTAGTACTAACCTACTAATAGTATTCGAAGCGTGTGTTGTTGAACAAACAGATTTAATAAGTTTCACATCTCGACAGAAAAAGGGACCCAACAAAGGTTAAGTTAAGAAACTATATGTATATATATTTTATGTATATATAAACTAGTCTGCAATGGTTGTATGATGCCAGGGCTATCAAACGGTATTTGTTAAGTATAGTGGGAAGATCCACAAAATCGTATGGGAGGTCAAACTTCACTGATGATCAAATTGAAATTTCAGTGGTCCAAATTAATTGGGATGATAAAATAGTACATTCGCAAGGCATAATGTTATGTTATGTTTATACATTTCAATAACACTCACATATATATTTCAGTGACATATCTGTATTCATTTTAGCGACACAATACAACTATATGCATTTCAAGGGTTCGCAAGGCATAAATTTTATATTTATACATGTGTTTTTCTTTTCTTCTTTTTTTTTTTCTTTGTTTTGACAGTTTTACTTTTCTTATTTCTTAGTAGTCATTGAATAATTTTTAACGGCTGAGATCACACATCTTGATATGTACTGCGATCAAACCCTCTGTGATGTAGTGCACTCAAACTCGTGGTACAGTAACCATCCCAATTTATTATATCTATATTAAATTTTATATTCATAATTTTCTATATTTTTGTATTTTTTATGAATTCTAGTCAAATGAATTTTGGAATCCCATGTTTGAAGAAATTTTTAATATCAGTGGCAGGACAAAATTTTGATTATAAAATTTTAAAATACCATAAGATTCTCAAATTCTTCCTCTTATACGAAACAGGATTTTGGTGCAATAGCATATAAATAAAATGTTTTTTTTACTATAAATTCAACACGCAAAGAACATAAAATAGATTTCTTATTCAACACCTCCAGAAGTAGTACAATTATTCTTTTTATCTAAGTCCATCTCCAGAAGTAGGATGTCCCGGCCATCATCTAGGTCGCAGCGAGGCAATAGTATGGGGAGCATCTACACTTTGTTTCTTTATAGGGAA
>JAOANR010000001.1:30431272-30512922 GCA_030278955.1 Hygrophila difformis | reverse complement strand
GGGTCCCTTCTTGTTCAGGAATGTTGGAGGCATGTATGAAGGGAGTGCCTGCTGAGCATCATAGACTCTAGCATTCCGAATTTCATTAAGTTTGCAGCAGTATTTGGTGAGTCGCTTAACATATTTTGGTAGTGGTTGGGGGTCAAAGTAATCCAGCTCCAGCCCTGTCTGATCTTTCGGATTGATAATTCTGTAGCAATCCTGAGTCCACTCAGCCATGCACTTCCTTTCCCTTTCCAAAATTCTTTCCAGTCTGATTTGATTAGGCCAGTGCCTATCATTGATCAGGATTATCATTTGTTCATCCCAAAATCTATTCATCTTTTCCCAGAATGCTTCTTCTAAATCAATCCTCAATGATTCCTTTTCCTTTTCTGGTATATGTTGAAGCATAAATGGATTGATATAAAATTCTGGAGGTGAAATTTGCATTGCTGTCCATCCACCACTCATTCGAATAGTTTCTACCATCTTGACCGTTCTCGTTTTTGCCCAGAATGATTTATCTTTCTTGTCCGATTCTATATTTCGAGCTTGAAGTTCTTCAAAGGTCATCTTATGAATCCTTAAGAAACAAGAACAACTGGTAAATTAGTGTCACCATACTCACATTTAGAGCTTGACTCTAAATGTGCAAATGATAGAAAAGAAACATAATACCAGATTTTCTTTTTATATTCATCATTCTATTCATGACATCACCATACTCACATTTAGAGATTTGCTCTAAATGTGAAAATTTCAATGCTAGCTGAGTCTAATTTAATCAGAAAATAGCAGGAGATTCGAATTCAAAACATCATTAATCAAAAGCAAAACATCTAGTTAATCAGAAAATATGGAACTACAAAGCATGGTGTTTCTTATGACATTCAACCTATCAATTACAGATGAGGAGGTGTCTCTGCCTCAATTCCAAATCTTTGAAAAAGATTACAATGCTCAGAAACTAAGCACCTCATACAGTAAATTGACACAACTCCATAAGTATTCCTTGAGGGACCATGATTGTTATCATAATAACTCCTAAGGTCACAGAGTCTCTTCTTGGGTTGTCCTTGAAAAGGTGATATGAATTCCTCATAACTGGATATCCACCCTCTGACTTGAAGTCGAAGATCCTTGAGTCTTCGTCTATTCTTGCACAGAGGAGCAAAGAGCCAAATTCCCTTCTCTTGCTCCTCCCTTTCATCCTTACTTAAGAGCATAAGAGCTTTTACATAGATGGATGGGGGGTGATTATCAGTAATTGCAGGTTTCAAAAGTTCAAACGCTGCTTGTTCATTCTTGTCTTTGACGAATAAACGCAGTGCCTCATGTAACTGGTACATCCAATTTCCTGCATTTTTGCAGGTTTCAAGGAAAATGCTTTGTGTCTCTTCAAAAGTTCCCCATCCCCATGCTGTAAAGTCTTCAAGAGAAGCCCTTTTCAAGACTAACGGATGATGAGTAGCTTTTTCGAGCTCTTTGCAAACCAGTTTACAATTAAAGACAGTCTCAAGGTGGTCAAATGCAAATCTTGATAAAATGTTTCCAAGAATCTCATAGGGAAGATCTGTGATCTGAGTTTCCCCCGATCCAGATTTCTCTAGTGAAGTCCTTGGTTGCTTTGATGAAGTTCCAATTTCATAGCTGAGTAAAGTTAAAAACAAAAGTAGAATTAAAAACTAGAGATTGCAATTCATTAATGGAAAAGGGATGTACAGCTTTGAATCATCCACATAATTCTCTGTCCCAAGACAAAAACACAAAAGATACAAGCAAAGAAAATATTAATCACTTGATTTCTAGATTATTCTAATTCTAGTAGTTCTTCTTCATTCTGATCTTCTTCTGCATTGTTCCATTGCTCCCATTCAAATAATATGCCTAGTTCGCCACTTGCTCTTCTGTACTGCTTGACATAATCAAAAAGTTCACAAGGAAAACACTCCATCCTTTCATTAAAAGGTAATTGCTGTCGCTCTTGGATAGAGTGGTTCTTACAAAAACTCCTTTCCTCTTGGTCAAGGAATGGGTTTGGGAACTTTTCACCATAAAGGAGCCAGTGGAGAACACTCATTTTTAAAAATAGAAGTTCAAAAGGATCTTGAATTACAGATTTGATCAATTGAATTCCTTCCTCATCCAGCTGTGGATCTTGTTTGGAAAGCAGTAGAAGGGATCTTATGAAAATGGTTGGTTTGTGTTTATCATCTAAACCAGGCTTAAGAATTTCATAAGCTTTTTCCTCATTTTTCTCCTCGACAAAGGCTATCAATGCAGGCACAATATTAAACATATAGTTGCCTGCATCCTGGCATCTCTTAATAAATCTGACTTGGTTACTTGGATAAGCATCTCCTCTCCAAACAGCACAAGTTTCCAAATTAGCTCTCTTTAGAGCTAACGATGACCTGCTTGCTGAGAGAAATTGCTTAGAAGTTTCGGACGCTCTAAAAAGTGCCTTTATGCTTTCCATTCCTAGTCTTGACAGAATGTCTCCCAGTAACTCTATTGGTAAATCAAGTAATTGAGTTTCCAAGAGTTGAGGGTTTTCGACATTTCTGAAAAGAAAAGGAGAAAGAACACAGAATTCAAAGTTAAACTCAACATTTATGTAGCAATGAGATTAGATTTTATTATCAAAATCAGGCTACATTACATTGCGCAAAATATCTGATCTAGTGACAGTTTCAAAGTTAAAAATTAGAAGGCATGTCACATACATCAATCTCTTTCTCCTTTTTCCAAAAGCTTATTCATTAATGCTATGATTATCAAAGTTCTCCCCTGCTGCCATCCTAAAGTCAGCTATAGCTCTTCTTGTGTTACAGCAGAGATAGCAGACCTGATCGGCTGTATAGTATGATGACTTATGGAAGGTTTCCTGATCACGAACTTCTACAACACAAAATTCCCTATTTTCCTGCCCTAAGAATGGATTTGGGACATACTCCCATTCTGAAACTAGGGTGAGAAAATTGTATCTAAATTCATAACTGTTAAATCTATCCATTAAGATTGGACTAATTAAGCAAAATCCAGCTTCTATCTCTTCCTTAGAACTTTTACTTAGGTAACATAGAGCTTTAAAATATTGGGACATCTTAAAGTTATCCGCTATTCCTTCATCCAGGATCTGAAATGCCTTAGATTCTTTCCCTTGTACAAACAATTCCAAAGCCTTGGGCAAATTCAGAATATGATTCTCAGCCTCTCTACAGGCATCTAGAAAGTTGATTTTACCAGAGGATTCATTGGAAATTCTTTTAAAGGCTAGATCCTGTACATTAAATCTCCGAAGGACAATAGGATGTTCTGAGGCTATTGTGAATGTTGAACAGATTTGTTTGCACTTGAGCAGATCTTCAAAGCTGCTCTGCCCTACTCGTGACAGAATCTCCCCAAGGACATCCAATGGAAGATCAGTCAGATGTAAAGCAGAGGACTCAGAAAGATGCTCCTCACTGTTATTTAATCGAATTTTAAAGAAGAAGAATCAGTTGAAGTTATACTACAAGTTTTAGAATTAGGGAAGAACGACAGTGGATGAAAAACTTAAACCCTAGTATGAGTAAAGACATTATAATGCAGAATGTAACAACTTAAAACACCAGGAAGAAATGCGATGAAAAATGAACGGAGAGCTTACGGATTGTTGCTCGCCATTAGGATTGTTCCTGAAGCTGAGTGTTACTGTAGGAGAGTTTCGCAAATAAGGGAAGAAGAAAGACTTAAAAGATGGCGGTTTCTTCTCAAGAGAGAATATGAAAAGATATGAAAATGATTTGAAAAGATAAGGAGGTTATAGGTCTTATATAAAGCAATGGGCTGGCCTAGTTAAAGAATAAAAAATAGGGTACTCAAGTACTCAGAGTGTATTCACTCATTCTAGACCTGCCACATCAGTGAGTCTGGTTATTGATTCAAAATTTGAGTTAATGAACTCAAACAACATAGTAAATTGGATAAAACTGGATTGGTTGAGAACAAAGCGAGGGGTAATCATTGAAAAGGATTAAGACTTCTAAATTTAGTATTAAGCCTGATTAAATCTTCTTCACCAGATTAATCTTAATTTCCAACAAAAATCCACCCTTAGCTCATTCATTTACAGATTACCAATTCTTCCATCCCTATTTCCTGATTTCCAGTTTCATCTCTTAATTCATTTTTGAGTTGAGTAAAGAAACTGATCATATAGAATAGAAAAGTAGGAGAATTGCAATACACAAAATCCAAATGATCCAAAGTACATCAAAATATTTAGAAATTACAATCATATATAATAATATAGAATTTCTAATTCTAACTACCAATTGTCAATTTCCTCATCATCGGAGTCGGTCCACATGAACTCATCAGGGAACACTTCACCGCAATACAGTCTAAACTGCCTCACCATGTCAAAGAATTGACATGGGATACAGTCTATCCTGATGTGTGGTGGTAGTAAGACTCGCTCCTGCAAGGTGTGATCCTTGCAGTAGCTCATCTCTGGTTGCCCTAGGAAAGGATTCGGAAGTTGAGGAATATGAGTGAACCAATGAAAAAGATAGATCTTAATGAAAACCACTTCTAAAACATCAGAAGCTACTGTTTGGACCAACTCTAATCCTTCTTCAATCCACTTATCCTCTTGTTTTGTTAACAGGAGCATCGTTCTGAGCAGAATGGTAGGTTCATGCCCATCATCCAGTCCTGGCTTGAGGATCTCATATGCCTTCTTCTCATCTTTTTCCTCCACAAATGCCCTTAATGCAGGTTCAATGTTGAACATGAAGTTCCCTGCATTTTGACACTCCCGAATGAATCTTTTCTGGTTGTCCGGATAGACATCCTCTCTCCACATCATACACGATTCCAAGTCCGCTCTCTTGTATACAAGATGGGTTTTGCTTGCCTGGTAAAATATTGGAGAGACTTCTGCTATCCTGAAGAGTTCTCTAACATTATCCTTTCCGATTCTTGAAAGAATATCCCCCAACAACTCAGTGGGTAAATGGGATATTTGAGTCCCAATGCGCTGTGTATTCCTAGCATTTCTGTTTCCAGAAAATAATATAATGAGGAACACAGGGGAATAGTTTTATGATGGAACCAGAATACTTCGAAATGGGAGTTTCATTCCTAATATGAAGTTTCAAGGTCTCATAAGGATAATGCATCAGTTACAAACTAAAAATTTCAGAAAAGATTCTCTGGATTAATGAGTGTAAAGAAACGGCTCTTAGTTATGAAGAATCTTAAATGATTAATGTTTCGTTTCCTACAACCATTCTCTAAAAAAAATAGAAACATGAACCCTAGGTCTAAAAATGCAATCTGACTACAAAATTTTTTTTAAAATGAAACTAAGAATAAAAGAACGAAAAGATGAACGAGATTGCTTACGGATTGTTCTCGGCCATGATCTTGCTTATGAGAATAGTTGAGGGTGATAAAAAAAAATGGTGAATGGCGATTTCTTCTTGAGTAAGAGAAGAAAATCTGATGAAGATTTTTGAAATGACAAGTGAGAGGAATGACTGCAAGGACAGAGACGCCTATTTTTATCTAAGGACTGCAGGGGTCAAGATAATAAATCTTGTCTCTGCAGGGAGTAATGATTAAGCCTAAAATAACCCTATTTTAAAATTTTTATTTAAAAGAACAGATAAAAATCTAATGTAAAGGATAAGATCAATCAAGTTGTTTCCTTTTAATAAAAATGAAGCGAGGAGTAAATATATAGCAACACCAAAAGGGGTTAGTATTTAGATACAAATTAGGAGATTACATAATCGATCAGTTTGAATCTGAATCAGTTTCTAATTCTGACTCAGATTCAATTACATGCTCATTAAAATTTTCTCTTAATCTCCTAACTAAACTAGTAACCTCACAACACAAACAATCAATGTTTGTGGCACCATAGTTAAAGTGTGGAGGTTCCCTAACTAAATCCCTACTATGTGGCGCTAAATAATCGCAGTACTCGCGATGTCCCTGTCCTTTGAAGGGATTAGGCTCCTCTTCACTTTCATTGAATAGCTTGCTGATCTTCGCCTCCATCTTGCGGATGTGATCTCCATCTTTAAAAATTGATCCTAGAAGATACAATCCTTCATCAATTTCCTCAAGGCTCTCCATACTCAAAAGAATGAAGGCCTTGATGAACATTGAGGGATGATGATTGTCATCGACTCCAGGTTTAAGAACTTCAAAGGCGGCTTCCTTGAGCCCTGTGTAGCAGAATCTCAAGAGCGCAGGTTCTAGCTTTAGCATGAAATTTCCCGCCTCTCTGCACCTTCGAAGTATTCGGATGTAATGAGAGTCAAGTGTCCTCTCTGCAGTCATCCTTCTTTCCACATTTGCCCTCCTCCATACTATAGGTGCCATAGCTGCTTTGGCGAACTTTTTGCAGGTTGGGGCTAACCTGGCTACATCCTTCATCTCTTCCCTTCCCAACCTTGAGAGAATATCTCCCAAGATTTCTTCAGGAATGTCTAGAATGGATGTTCTAGCATTTGGAGCTGGTGCGGCCATTCTATCTTTTGAATATGGTTTTAGGATAATTTCTCAGAATGGAAATGTTTGGGATGAAAGAATAGGAGGATTCGACTAGATTTTATAGCAGAAAAACTAAATTCTGCCATAATTACTGGCGATTGAAACGACGTGATGGTTAGTGTACGAGAAGAAGAAGAGTCTGAAAAGGGTATTTTGGTCTTTGAGAAGTTTGAAAATCTATCCGTTCAAAATTCCCAGACTCTCGCTCTGTCGATTGTCATTGCGTAGGTATAAAAATGCTTTTCTCGCTTTGTTAATTACAAAGCGAGAAAACATTCTTGTACAATTCCCAGAGTAAAATAGTCTCGCTTTGTTTTTCAACAAAGCGTAGACACCAAACTCTTATTCCTTAACAAATTTTAAATTTTGACAGAATAAAAGTTTGAACTGATCACCTCGCATCATAACTTTTACAAAGCGTGAGTAAGAGTAACTCATTTTGACTCACGCTTTGATAAAATTACAGAAGCGTGGCCTCAGAATCCATTCATACTTCATTTTCCAAACACTTAATACTCAAAAACCTGTTTGAAGATTCATGTCTCTTCCTTCTTCATTCCATCACAGCTTCATTTCTCGAATTCCTGAAAATAAAGAATAAAAGAATTAGAGATGAAAAATAAATCTAAAGAAAAAGGGAATACTACTCAGTTAACCTGGGTAGTATCCACCCCCCTATTTATTTTTATTTTTTTTTTTATTTTTTTTTTATTTTTTTTTTTTTTTGCAGAAAACAGAAAACTAAGGATTATCCAAATATTCAGTTTGGATATTTAGATCTTGTTGACCAATATATTCCTTCAGCCTGTGTCCATTCACAGTCTTTTCTCCTTCATTGAGCATAATTGTCACTGATCCATTGTTATGAACAGCTACAACAGGAAATGGTCCTGTCCACCTTGATCTGAGCTTACCTGGAAATAATTTCAAACGAGAATTATAAAGCAAAACCAATTGACCAACAGAAAATTCTTTATGTTTAATTTTTGAATCATGAATTTTCTTAGTTCGATCTTTATAAATCTTGCTGCTCTCATATGCTTCCAGTCTCATCTCTTCTAGTTTAGACAGATCAAACTTCCTCTTATCTTGTCCTGACTGAAAATCCATGTTGAGCATTTTAATGGCCCAATATGCTCTATGTTCTAACTCAACTGGAAGATGACATGCTTTTCCAAAAACTAATCTGTAGGGAGACATTCCTATAGGAGTTTTAAAAGCAGTTCTGTAAGCCCATAAAGCATCATCTAACTTCTTTGACCAGTCTTTTCTTGTGATGTTCACAGAAGCTTGTAGAATGTGCTTGATTTCCTTATTAGATACCTCCACCTGTCCACTTGTCTGAGGATGATATGGTGATCCAACTTTGTGATGAACGCCATACTGCTTTAGTAATTTCTCAAAGAGCTTATTCACAAAGTGAGATCCTCCATCAGATATAATGGCACGAGGGGCTCCAAACCTGGTAAAAATATTCTTCTGTAGAAATTTAGTAACTTGTTTAGCTTCATTATTGGGCAAGGCTACTGCTTCTACCCACTTTGAAACATAATCAACAGCTACTAGAATATAATGATTACCAAAAGACGGGGGAAATGGTCCCATAAAATCAATTCCCCAGACATCAAATATCTCTACTTCTAAAATCCCTTTTTGAGGCATTTCTTCTCTCATTGAAATGTTTCCCAGTCTTTGACATCTATCACACATCTTTATAAGTTTCTGGGAATCCAAAAAGATAGTTGGCCAGTAAAACCCACAATCTAGAACTTTTCTAGCAGTCCTAGCAGGACCATGATGGCCTCCTAAAGGGTTCTCATGACACTTTCTGACAATTTGGAAACCTTCTTTTTCATGGACACAGCGCCTAATAACCTGGTCTGAACAAAACTTGAATAAAAAGGGGTCATCCCAATAGTATTTCTGAATTTCTCTGAAAAACCTTGACTTCTGATGAGAGTCTTTAAATTTCGGGACAATCTTGCAAGCTAGATAATTAGCAAAATCTGAAAACCAAGGACAATCAAATTGATGCAACTGCAAAGCATACAATTGTTCATCTGGGAATTTATCATTTACAACTTCCTCTTTCTCTGTTTTCTCCTCCAATCTAGAAAGGTGGTCTGCTACTCCATTATCTTTTCCTTTTCTATCCTTGATAATAATGTCAAATTCTTGTAGAAGTAAAACCCATCTTATCAGCCTCGGTTTGGCTTCTTGCTTTGAAAAAAGATATCGTAATGCAGAATGATCTGTGTAAACTATAGTTTGGGCTCCAATAAGATACTGTCTAAACTTATCAAAGGCAAAAACTACAGCATACATTTCCTTTTCTGTAGTAGTGTAGTTTATCTGGGCATCATTAAGAGTATGGCTAGCATAATAGATAACATGATGTTTGCCTTCTTTGTGTTGCCCCAAAACTGCTCCTACTGCATTCTCACTACCATCGCACATAAGCTCAAAAGGTAGACTCCAATCAGGAGACTGAACTATAGGTGCAGTGATTAATTTCTCCTTCAAAGTCTTAAAAGCTGTTAAGCAGTCTTCATCAAAGCTAAATGTCACATCCTTATGAAGAAGATTACACAAAGGTCTTGCTATCTTAGAAAAGTCCTTAATAAACCTTCTATAAAAACCAGCATGACCAAGAAAACTCCTTACTGCCTTAATTGTTTTAGGTGGTGGTAGATTTGCTATTACAGAAACCTTAGCCTTATCTACTTCTATTCCTGCTCTAGATACTTTGTGTCCCAGGACAATTCCTTCTTGAACCATAAAATGACACTTTTCCCAGTTAAGAACTAAGTTAGTGTCCTCACATCTCTGCAAAATTTTTGACAAATTTTTTAAAGAATCTTCAAAGTCAGTTCCATGAACAGTAAAATCATCCATAAACACTTCAATGCATTTTTCAATAAAATCAGAGAAAATACTCATCATGCATCTTTGAAATGTAGCAGGAGCATTACATAATCCAAAAGGCATTCTTCTATAAGCAAATGTTCCATATGGGCATGTAAAAGTTGTTTTCTCATGATCTTCACTGGCAATAACTATTTGATTATAACCTGAATAACCATCAAGAAAACTGTAAAATGGTTTACCTGACAATCTTTCTAACATTTGATCAATGAACGGTAAAGGAAAATGATCTTTTCTTGTGGCAGTGTTTAATTTTCTATAGTCAATGCAAACTCTCCAACCAGTTACTGGTCTTGTTGCTACTTCATCACCATGTTCATTTGTCACAATACAAATCCCACCCTTTTTGGGTACAACTTGCGTTGGACTGACCCATTTACTATCAGAGATAGGATAGATTATACCTGCATCAAGTAGCTTGATTACCTCCTTCTTAACTACTTCCTGCATTGGTGGGTTTAGCCTCCTTTGTGGTTGTCTGGAAGGTTTGTATTCATCCTCCATCAGAATCCTATGCATACAAATGTGTGGACTGATGCCTTTGATATCTGCTATAGTCCAAGCAATTGCCTGAATATGATTTTTAAGGGTACCTACTAGAGCTTGCTCTTGTTCTTCACTCAATTTAGATGAAATTATTACCGGAAGCTTCTTTTTGTCTGCCAAAAAGGCATACTTAAGATGTTCTGGTAATACTTTAAGCTCAAGCTCAGGTGGGTTTTCTATCGATGGATTTAATCTGCTTCGAGTTTGCACTTCCATCTTTAAATCAGATCCTTCCTCAAAAGGGTCTGTTTTATCAATGTCATCCTCAGATTGCTCTGAAGATGGCATATCCTCACTTTCTGATCCATCCTTGATTTCACCAGTCTCAGGATCAGCGAATCTAACCGCACACAAGTAAGCAAAAGTAGCATCTTTAGCATTTGTGAGTGGGGTGAGATTGTTCTCAGTTACATCAGTAGTAAAGAGATTATAGTAATCAAAAAGATTTCCCCCCTCCATATTACTATCTTCTAATTCATTCCCCGCTACATTGGTTTCAAAAGCGTTAAAAGGATATGCTGACATCTTCATCATGTCAAAAGTGACCTCCTGATTATCAACATGAAGCTTCACAATGCCATTCTTTGCATCGATCATGGCTCCCGCAGTCACCAGAAAAGGCCTTCCCAATATGATAGGAATTCTGACATTTTCGTCGATGTCAAGAATGACAAAGTCAGCTGGAAAACAAAGGCCTCCTGTCTTTACTAAAACATCTTCAATGATCCCTTCTGGTCTGGTGCTCGATTGATCAGCAAAGAAAAGGGTCATATTGACCGGCCTCATCTTTCCCAAATCCAAGCGTCTCGCCATAGCCAGTGGCATCACGTTGATGCTGCTTCCCAAGTCACAGAGTCCTCGCCCGGCTTCTTTACTGTTGATAATCAGAGGTAAGGTGAAACTCCCTGGGTCTTCAAGCTTTGGAGGAATCCTCTGCTGAAGAACCAAGCTACAGTTTTGATTTAGGACCACCATGTGCTGCTCTCCTGCACTTCTTTTCCCTGAAATTAATTCTTTCAGAAACTTAGCGTAAGTGGGCATTTCAGCAATTAATTCAACCAAAGGGATTGATATTTCGATGGCCTTAATCTTTTCAAGAAATTTCTTAAATTTAATTTCTTGAAGATCATTTTTAAGTCTCCCAGGATATGGTATCCTGGGCATGTGCTCATCCAGTGAATCCTTTTTGTTACCTGTAGAGTTAGGATTATCATTACCTCCCTCTTTTTCCTTAGGAAAGGAATATCCTGAGACATTCTTTTCCAAACCCTTTTCCTCAAGTATCTGTCTCTGTTCAGGGTGATCATCTTCTTCCATTATTTGAACATCCTTGAACTTTTTCTGCTGCAGCAACCTATCTCTTTTCTTTTCAAATTCAGGATCAACAACCTCTTTTCCTCCCCTCAATGTAACTGCCTTACATTGTGGGTTTGTTTCAGAAGAACTTGGTAATTTTCCTTTTTCTCTCTGCTGTAATAATTTGGCCATCTCTGTCACTGAATTCTCAACATTCTTGATTGAAGCCTGCAGTTGATTATTCGTCTCTGTCTGCTTAACAATGAACTCCTTCACAGCATTTTCCACCTTTAAAGAGTAAGTATTATCTTGAGCAACAGGATAAGGTTGTTGTGAAAAGTTCACCGGGACTGGTGCAAACTGTCCAAATGGCCTATTCTGTTGGTTCACCTGCTGGAAAGGTCTCTGTGGGTACATCTGTTGTTGTGGATAAAATGGTTGTGAAGGACGAAACTGCTGCTGATTTGGTTGTTGTGGGTTCAGAAGATGTGCATTTTGTGCGTTCTGAGTATTACCATAGCTCAGATTCGGGTGTTTGTTTTGGAATCCAGTGTAGTTGCAGCTCTCATCTTGCTTTGGGGCTTCCTGAATTTGTGGACACTGATCATTGTGATGTGGCCCTGAGCAAATTCCGCATTGATACACAGATTCCATTGGAGCAGGTTGAAGGACCATTACTGGTTGCTGTTGTTGTTGATGCTGAGCCTGTTGATTTGCTTTCTGAGCCAACTGTAAATCAGCAATCTGCTTGGAGAGTGCTGCAAATTTCTCTTCATTTTTATCTGTATGGATGACAAGACTTTTTCTGGTAGGAGATGGTGGATCATCGTCCTGGAGGACTGCCCTGCTGGCTGTCATAGTATCTATTGTTGACCACGCTCTATCAAGTGGCATTTGAAGCAATTGTTCCCCTCCAGTGGCATTGATCATCATCTGCCAAGTGTGAGTTAGTCCAGTGAAGAAAATCTTCAATAACCTTCTTTCAGTTATACCATGTTGTGGGCATCTCTTGAGCATGTCGAAGAATCTATCCCGAGCATCCTTAAGAGATTCCCCCTTTCTCATCTTGAAACTAGAGATCTTGTCTACCCATTCGTCAACCTTGCTTTCAGGAAAATACTTGAGTAGGAAATTCCTGACTAATTCTGGCCATGTAGCCTTCTGTTGAGCATTTAATGAATCATACCACTCTTTAGCTGAGCCATCCAAAGAGAATGGAAACATAGCCAACTGAATGGTTTCCCTTGAAGCTCTTCCTTTCTTAACTGTCTTACTTAGTTCAACAAACTTCTTGAGATGTAAATGTGGATCTTCAGCACTCATTCCATAGAAAGCTCTAGAAGATGCTAGGTTCAATATACCAGGTGGTATATCAACCTCCTCATCCGTCCCAGCCAAATATTGATCGACATTAGGTTGCCATGGTTGATATTGTTCTTCTTGAGGGTTCGGAACAGGATTAGCAAAATTTGGTGGAAAATAGTGTTGATGAATAAATTGTGGTGCAGCAGCTCTTTGTGGTGCTTGAAAAGGTCCTCGAAGTGGAATGTTTTGCTGATTATCTGGTTGTCCATTTGGCAAGTTCCCAGGTCCGTCATTCTGTCCATTGTTAGCCATCCTTGTTATGGTTGAAAGATTTCCTTCTGCAAGATCTCTCTGTCTCCTTCTTGCACTTGCTCTGATCAGCCTTGCTGTTCTCTCAAGTTCACAATTAAAAGGAAGCAAAGGTGGTCTTGAAGATCGAGTTTTTCTCTCGCTCATAAACTGTTGAGGCTTCTCTGTGAACAAAATGAAAGAATTTGTGAATTCATTATAATAAAAAGTAAATAATTACAATTAAACCAAGAATATCTACAGTTCTAAAATTCATAACGCTACACCCTCCCCGGCAACGGCGCCATGAAGCTTTTGAGGCGATACCTCGGTCAGTGCCCCCCGACAGCCTTTACACTATAATCTATATAGGGCTGTTAAAAAGCTTGCCTAGTTTCTCCTACCGAAAGCGCACGGTATCAAGCTGCAATATTTATTTTAATTGTCGGGATCGTTCAAAAGAGAGTTACACGATAGAAGTGTTTTAATAGAATTATTAGCTTCAGAATCTGTCTCTACTCTTGGTTTAAGAATGTTGTAATGATTATTACTAAAGAATACTACTGAAATGTAAATGCTTAAAACTATAAATGCAGTAAAGAAAGCAATTAAAATGATGTAGAACATTATGATCTTATTCCTGTGTTTAAGGTGTTACAGACCAAATCAAATGAAATAGGCATATGGTGAGATTATCATACTTCATTGGATAAAACATAATGAAGGTTCATTGAGATAGAAAAATCCTTTACATAATTCAATCAATTCTTCATGTCTTTAATCACTTCCCAAGACAGGTACTTATGATTCAGTGTCATGACATTCTAAGCTCTGAAATCATGGAATACTGTCATCACAGAATGATCTGTCAGACTCCTTCTGTGATAATAGCTTTCAGAACTGTCACTTAATCTTTTTCTTTCAGACTTAGATTAAGCCTTTGACAACTTGAGGTCACTTCTAAATCTTACTATATTCGTCTGAACTTGAAGTTGTTCTTTTTATTACTCTGATCAAACTGATCTTATGATCCTGTATTGGATGTCCTCTACAACAAATGAAAAAGCTAATATTTAAATCTACCATCCAATGTTTTCATAAGATTTATCTCTTCAGAGTAATTCCTGCAAGTATTCATAAGGAATAATAGTCTTGTAAGTATATCAAGATGAAATTGCTATTCAACTTCCTTGACTTATCCAGACTACTCAGATTTGTATAACTGATTTAGCTCAAGAAATCTCTGTAAACAGCTCCAATTATCCATGATTTGACTCAAGATTAGTAGACTGTAGTAGAAATATTTAATCTCCTACTCATAGCTATAGTATTAACTAATACTATGAACCCCGGAAATTAATCTTCCTGATACTCTACTAATTTTTGGACAAAAGATGGTTCTTGAAACATCTTTCCCTTTTAAACGACAGGTACTAAATGCCCAACTGAAGAACAAGTTTGTTCTTTATCAGTCCTGAGTAAATAATGATTGAGTAAATCTATATCATCATCTCTCTCAGCGTACCAGTGTAAACTAGTAATACGTGTTGCACATATGAATTGTAATTTTTAGTAATCAAGAAGTAAGATTACTCATCATATACTGGGAAATATCCCAAAATATTATAGGTATATGTAGTATTATATGTATAAAGAAACGTTGAGGGTTCTGAATCCTCTTAATCAAAATGCAAAGGGTGCTTCCAAAATATACGTTGGAAACTAGACAGAATTAGGAAATAATTTTCCCAAGAAAGAGAATTTGAGAAATAACTCTGCAAAATAAGTGTCCAAAATAGCTCGCAGTAACTATTTTGGGTTTCAAACTATGAACATTCCAATTTTCCGCGCGCTATGTCTGTACAGCGTGGAGGGAGCTAATATTCAAAGAATGTTCTCCAGATTTTGTTTATACAAAGAATTAAATGCCTCGCGATAGTTTCTGTAAGAATGCGGCGAGGTACTCAATTCCTACTTATAGGTACTGGTTATATACATATAGGAAGTAAAGTAAATAACTTGATATCCTATAAAATGGATATCAAGTCTATTGCTGTTATAGATTGATCCTCTCGCTTTGTCAGATTGACATCGCGTGAGTATTCGAATGACCTTTGTCATAATAGATCTATCTGGATATTTCCTCGCGTCATCTTTTAGGATGTAGCGAGGGGATATCCTTATTCGAAGTAAATGATCAGAATTTATAACTGTCATAACTACCTTCTGGAATTTCTGTTTAGAAAATTATGAACATAGAATCTTTTGCATCCAAGTTCATGAACTCAAAATTATTGATTCTCAAAGATTATCAAGCGATGATTAACACTGCATGGGTCTCCAGGAACCTTTTAGAGTTCTGAACATTAAACCTTATGATTCTCCTCTATAAACATAACATTGACAGAAAATCGAGTAAATTCATAATTCTGCCAGATCATACCTAACTCAGTTACAACATCCAAATTTCTTACGTAATTGGAACGAACAATTGGCGCATTAAAGATACGGATGAGTTATGATCTTCGAAAGTCGAATTCAAGATATGATGCAAAATTCAGATTAAATGATGCAATTGAGGTTTATACTCTGCTGAAACAGAATTACGAAATGGAAATAGAAACCAGAAAGATAAGAAATTCACTATCTGATAACTGATCATTCTTCTTGTATCTCAAATAACAAAGAATTAAAAACGAATACACCTGGAAATCTGATTGCTATCAGAATAATGCAAAGATGAGCGAGCGAGTCGGAGTTTAGATGATGATCGTCATGATGGATGAACAAGCGATCCGAAAGCAACTCTCCTCCCAGGGTATCCTCTAGCTAATCTAACAACTAATCTTAAAGAAATCTACTGCGAAATTGAAATTACAGATCTACGAAAACAAATTACAAATCTGAAGAACATGAAAGTAAATTGCAGAGAAAATTAAATCCTAACCTACCTACTAAATTCTAAAAAGTGGACTGGAGAGTAAAGTCGAGCTATTCTCTTCAATCTCCCGCCTGCTGAGCTGATTCCCCAAGGGTCTTATTTATAGATGGGTGTTGTAACTGCTTCTGCCTTGGATGATAACCGCTCGCATCAGAATAGCTCTCCTCTCGCTTTGTCCAGTTCCTTCAAAGCGAGAGTAGAAATATAATCATCTTTCTTGATGAGGCGAGGTCTCACAGTTTCTCCAAAGAACTCTGCTTCTCGCCATAACGGATGAAGCTTCTGTCTTGCACAGACTTCCTTTCCTCGCGATGTCAATCATCATCGCGTGGACTTCAGCATCCGCACATTTTCCTTAAATCTCTTTCTGACTTAGGAAACAAGTCCTCGCACCATTCCTTTTCTTTCCTCGCTATGTCCTTTCCACTTCCTGCTGTTTTCCAGCTTAACTTCCTTCTGCATGACAAAGCGTGGATCAGTTCAATAGAAACACTGCGTGCGAGACTTTCAACGAAAACTCAGAATTTCAAGCTATTTTTCATGTATTTTCCAACTTCTTTGCAATCTTAATTCTTCTTCCATCTTTTCTAATCCTTTATGATTATTCATCAAAAATCAATGGAATTAAGAGCAAAAAGTCATCATCAAGACACTAAATTGGACGCAAATGACAGTCACAAAAGGCTGTCATCACCTGCCCCCCTAGGGTTGGTGGCATCCAGCCCAGGTTAAGAGGTGTCGCCACATAAGGTGTGGTTGGGATGTTTGGCACATGAGGTGCCGCCTGTCTTGGCGCCATGCTAGGTTCGGCCGCCATGCAGCTGGTGTAGCGCTGGTTGTCATTAAAGGGCTTGAGGGAGCATAAACCGGCACGGGAGGTGCCCCGTAACCCGAATTCGGCATGCTGGGTGCCGCTGGAGAGAAAGATACGCTGTCTGGTACGACTGTGGAAACATAGTGGCCACGCTTCCAGAATCCTGGAGTGGCGGCTGGCCAGGTGTGTTTCCCCACATTCGGTGTTGTCCTGCTGACGGTCCCGGGTATGGAGTGCTCGGCGCCATAGTAGTACTGGGTGCCGGGAGGCCTCCATCGCGCAAGGAACCGCATATCCGGTCAGTTTGGTCGGCCATGGCAGGCCGTAGAGCGTCCATTAGGTGCCTCGTGAACAAAGGCATAAACTCGGCCATCGATTCAGTTATCGATAGCCGTATTTGCTCGGACAATTTAGGGGTCCGCATAATCCCCTGTAGTGGTTGAGAAGCGTTTGCCGTCTCAACGGCGCCCTCATATGATGTTCTGATCGGTGTCTTCTCTTGTAGAGACATCTCTTCAAATCTATGTGTCAAATCGCTTACAAGTTTTCCAGATCTGAGACGCATACACTCTTTAAAGCGGATATGGCTTCAATTTCGTGTCCCACTGGGCGTGCCAATTTGTTAACGCTAAAAATCTTGAGAGGAAATATCTCTCTTTTATTGAAGAACTTGGGGGAAGGATTACAAGAAAACTAGAAAAGCGAATACAGTAATTTAAAGAAAGCGGTAAAGGAATTTAAGAACAGAAAGCAATAAAATGCAGGAAAGCAATAAAGAAAGTAAAAATAAACGACGCTCTCTTGAGGAGTATTGGAGGTCGTCTCGCAAGTAGGCCTAGGCCACACATATATAGTGGTGATAGTGGTGAGTGGTGAGAGTCTTCAAGCTGCACCTCCATCTCTCGTTGATTTGTTTCCTTCTAAACAGCCTCTTTATGATTTGTTTCCTTAATCAAAGATCTCCATCCTGATTCTCACGCTCGGCCTCGATCCTTCTAGGGTTTCCATCCTGACTCTCACACGGCCTCCATCCTTCTAGGGTTTCCATCCTGACTCTCACACGGCCTCCATCCTTCTATGGTTTCCATCCTGACTCTCACACGGCCTCCCTTCCCGTATTGGGCCTTGAGAGTATCTCTTCTTTCAAGGTATATCCGGGTTTTGTTCACGTGTCCTCCCCCTTCAGGATATATTTTCACCAACTGGTTTGACTGGGCCACTGGAATTCTCGCTTGAGGGTACCCTCACAGAATGGGTGATCTAGACTCCAAGTGGGTGATTTAGACTACCTTGGGTTGGATGATCTAGACTCCAAGTGGGTGATCTAGACTCCCTTGGGTTGGGTGATCTAGACTCCCTCTTTCGGATATATTTTCATCACAGACTGGGCCGGACAGTGCAAACATAGATGGGCCTCCAATATTGTACTAACGAACATGGACTTTAATATTTTTTCTGGGGTTAACAACAATATTTTTTTCAAAAAAGTTTCTATGGATCCTGCACAACAGGATATTTGTACAAAGTCAGTCAGCTCTACGTGAAGTCTATGGTTTTTCTAAATATACGGTGTTTTAGAACTCTATAAAAATGTAACAAAATTTTGACTTAATACATCTTCCTAGGGTTAGCGCTAGCTTCTAACACTTCATAATATTTGACCTATGTAATACCTGAGATTTTTATTCGCGTCAAACGAACAAAATACACTTCTCAATCCGAACACGGCCGAAATATTTCCGAGAAGACGGAAATAATTTATCACAATAAATTATTCTTCGCAAATGACATGCCGATAAATTCAAAAATTCGAATCCAAACTTTGGACGAGTCGAAATGGAATAAAACAGGGAAAGGAAGCCCGAAAATATTCCATGGACTGAGCGCAAGCTTCATTTCCCCAAAACTGCAATTTTTCCTTTTCGGTTGTTCTATGTAGCACAAGAGGAATTTTTGCAAGTAGGTTCTGCCCAAAGATTCGAGGGAGTCCTAGAAGTTGGCTCGTTCCCGTAAGCGCTCTGATTCTAGGATAGAAAAAGGAGCTTTAGGAGCTCAGTTGGGATTAGCATAACTAGTCCGTTGAAGCAAAATGTTCTGGTAAGATTTATTAAGCTGGGAATTTTAGTTGTTATTTATGTTATACTTATACTATCATAGTAAACTGTTGGAAGCTGGTGCCTGCTGCTGCTATTTTGATTTCTTCTGATGCCTCATGGGAGGGCTACTGTTGATGCCCCATTGCCACTGTAACACGATGAGAGCTGTCTCTGGGACTGAAGAGTTTTTCGTCTGATGCTGCTGTTTGGTATTGGTTCCCTTGGTTTTAGTGGTTTGATCGCGTTCATTTTCTCATATTGTATGTGCCTTCGGAGCTCATGGTCTGATGTTATTGTTTTGGATACCATTTGTTGTTTTTTGGAATGTGGTGGTCGGTTGCTATCTTGTAGCAGGACATGTATTTTTTTGTCCGGAAATAAATTACTCTTCCCTAAAAATAAAAAAAATTAAAAAAATAGCTGTAAAGGGATATCTGCTCGTAACCTGTGCGTCTGTCATACCCATTTCGTCTACGGTGACTGTAAGTGGATTTTTACTCTTTCAAGTAAGCCTAAATTTATTTAGCTTGAGCATAAATTAAAAACAACTTTATCATTTTAGATTTATACTTATATCTCCCTACTGCTTTTGGAATATTGGTGTGCTGGTTTTTACTGTATTTAATACATTTGACAACTATTCTCAAAATCATATGGATTTTTTAGCGCGCATTGTTACGGGATGAGCGAGTTGTCATGGGTCGCAGCTGCCCAACTCCCACGTTGTTTTGCAAAACTTGCCACACGAGGACTATTGGGACTTCCAGCTCGACGCTATGGTCTTCTTTCATAGTGAGCTTTTGAGGAAATTTCTTACCTCCCTCACACCCTTGAGTGTATGTGAGACTTGAATCCGACAGCAGGGACCCCACTTTTATGTGGGACTAAAGCCCTAGAGCGGAACCTCACATCACGGTGGCTGAGATGTTAAATTTCGGTAACGGATATTGCTGTATTACCTTTTCCCGGGATATAGATTAATATTGTCTTTATGCATAAATTATTCTCGTTTAAGCATGCCTTATTCCGTTACTGTCATTCTAAATTATTTCTGCAACCCAACCTCCTCCGGCAGTAATAGGTCTACTTACTCAGCGATTGTTTTCACTGACTACACTTTTCACCGTTTCCTTTCAGGTTTTGAGATCTGCATGGTTTGATGGAGCATCTTTTCCACGCGCACGGTTTGGGGTATGATTCACGTAAAAATGTATATTCTAAAATCTCCTTTGGGGTAAATATATATTACTTGGCTTAGAAATTTATTTATCTAGCATGAACAAATTTTTGGGTTTTATCCCACCTGTGCAAATATTACGCCCTACAGTTTTAACAACGCGCTTCATACTTTTAAAAATATTTTTGAATGCGAGGTAACAACCTTTTTTAAAATAAAATTTTCCGTGGATTTATTCATTGCGCGCTTTGAGGAATGCAGTCCTTCGTTTGGTTACGCTATACCAAACATTTTTATTAAGCTTATTTTATACTTTTCACAGTATTATAAGCTTTATTGCGAATTATATGCTAGCTTGTCCGGAACGTGGTTAGCATATACATTCAACTCTGATTTTTCTGCAACTATTTGTGCTAGCCTTAGCGTATTCCAGGCGGCCCGGAATAAGTGGCGATAGCACCTTCCCATTTTTCCCGTGCTTTTCTTCCGCTGTTCCCTTAGGAAAAATGGGGGTGTTACATTTATCAATTTCTTTTAAATCCTTTTATAGAGGTCACTCCAATGTGATAGTAGTTGTGCGCCATGTATAAGGTTTAAGAGTTATGGAATAGTTCGAGGCTTAATTAAATCTTTGGGTGTGACCTGGGGAATGATAGAAGCACTTGGTATTTCAGTCAATGATTTGTCAGGTGTTGCTTGTCCACCATAGATAAATAGCACATCCCTGACCGGGTAGTTATGCATTTGTAGTATCTTAGACTTTGTTTTCTTAAGAGTATGTAAATTCTGACGGTAAGTATCTGTCTATTAAAGGGAACCTAGTATAGAAAGTGTGAAAGTTAGCTAATTGAAATGATTATCTCAAATAAAGATCTGAGTAACAAAATGGAGGCTTAATTGTGTTTCATTTGAATCTTATCCAATTTTTATTATTTTCTTCTTGTCCCTTCTGTCACATTTTAATTCTACTTTCTAGAATTAGCAGAAGATAGTGTAGCATAATTTTTATTGTTTTCTTAGAATCATTTTAATTGCTTTCTTAGATGCATATTACTTACTTTCTAGAATACTTTTAACTCATTTTTTAGAATAGTTTTATTTGTTTTAATAGCTTAGAATTAAATTATGTCAAGTAGTTGATAATCAAAACACAAACTTGAATCGACTAACTGAGTGGAAAATCTTATAAAATGACATGGGCCCTGCTTCTGTCGCACATCCTCCAGTGAACGGTCCGGTCTTATAATTTTTGACTACGTGCGTTTTCGGGCCACAGTTTTTTTACACAAGTAATAAAAACGTGACAACCTATAAATATATCCAAAATCTCAACTCCATCATCATAAAAAGATTTCATTAAATAAATTAACCTGGGATTATTCTATTTTTCTAAAATTACTCGTGGCAGGAAATTGTCAAAAGTTTCATACTCCCCTTCTTCAAAAGGCTGTAAAGGGCCCAACCAAGTCTAGCAAACATGCAAATACCGACATAAATCGAAGGCAACAACGAATGACAACATGCGTAGTGAAATCGTCATTGTATTATTCGTTGATATTTGATTATACAATAACAAGCCAACCGAGTACAAGGAGCTTACGTTGAGTGCACGATGATGATGTCCACTGATTATCGAATACCCTTACCCATATATAATAGATCTAGAGAAATTATCATAAGTAACATAACTGGATATTAGAAAACTGTACAATCACTACCAGGACATAGAGGCACAGATCCTTGTCCCTAGCGAGGCGTTTGGTTCAGGGAATGAAATATGCTCATGTTTGGTTCGGGCCATGTTTTGGTGGGAATGTTGAGTGTTTTAGGTTGGAATATGATTCCCACCTGGAGGGCAGGTAATCTTACATTATCACCTCCACTTTACTTACTTTTATTCTAATTTGACTTTTATACCCTCACTTTTTATACTTATTTTATTTCAGAAATTTAGATATTTGTATTCTTAAAAAATGATAAATATGTGAAATTTAATTTTTAAAAAATCAATTGGAAAATTTTAAATTATATAAACATATTTTTTAATATATATATATATATATTCTCATATTTTAATATATTTTTTCATATTTTCTTAAAAATTACGTTTCTTCTATATATAAAATAAAAATAAAAAGGATTTAGAGCCATTAATAAGTAATTATCATACAATAAATTACATATAAAGAACTTTCAATATTTTAAAAAAAAAAACCGGCTTAAATATTTTTAATGTGTAGCAAAATGACATATTTGTAATATTCGTTCAATTGAAATTCAATGACATTATGGTAAACTAATTAGAACTGAAAATCTGAGATTCTCAATCTAACCAAACGCAATAATCTTAAAACATCAAAAAATGAGATTCTCAATAATCTCATATTCTAAGTAATCTTACATTCCCAGCAATCATATTCTCACTGTTAATATAAGATCCCTCCAACCAAACGCACCATAGGTGTCAAAAGTGACAACAGAAATAACAATCAGGGCCGGCTAAGGCCCAGTGCAGTCTGGGCTACTGCACAGGGCCCCCAAAAATTGGGGGCCCAAAATTTTTTTTTTTTGAATTTTATTCTGTTACAACTAATTAATTGTTCAAAATCCTTCTGTCTCCCACTTTATGTGACTGCAGTACTTTGGACTTGGGCCCAGTAAATAAGTAGAATAAATGGATCTTGTGCCTTTTCACCTCTATTAGTTTGTTCTCCCATATGTTTTGTTCTAAATTCTAATAGTCTGAAATGCTTTTTCAGTTAGACTTTCTTGATGAATTATGACAAATGTACCCCAATGTTTTAGTCACAAAGATATGTTAATGATTTTGATGAATTGGGTTCTATAAATGTTAGAAGGATTGCTATTTTTCGATTAGAATGTTGTTGTTGTTTTTTTTTTTTTTTTGTACTTTCTTATACTTTTACTCATTTTTGTAAACAACTACGGTCATAGGCAATCTTTTGGATCAAAATTTTTATGTTTTAATTTTTTCTAAATTATAATGTCAGTTTTACAAATAATTTTAAATATTTTTAATTAATTTATTAGATATGATAAGAGGGCCTAAATTTCTAATTAGAACAGGGCCACCAAAAATGATTGGACGGCCCTGATAACAATTAGCAAGTAGCGAGGAGCATGAGATGACCTACCGCACATCGCATTTGGCCACGCTACTACGCGGACACCTTGTCTGGTACACCCTGTAAATAAAAGAAGCAATTATTAGTTACTGAAAAATAGTTTGACACCTCATATTAAGGCAGAATGAAGACTTCATCAGTCAATTTGCAAAAAAGAAAATGTGTCAAGTTATCATTAACAGAAGTTTAACAGAAGTTTTGCATCATTTCATATCGATCGCAATAGCAATTAAATTCACTTGATTTTGCATCCAATCCTTGAACTGTCATTCTATCTTGAGCCTCGACGAAAGAATGACCTCCCAGTGTGGTTGGCAAGACAAGAGGCCACCAAGTCAGTTTCAATTTTCAACCTTGTAGTTGGTGAGAGGTTGCCACTGCCCTCGAGCTCGTTGTGGCCCCAAATAGAGTGCCCAGAAATTGTTTCCTCCGGCGGGCGGGCGAGGAATACTTCATCTGTGGAAAAACAAAACGAGGAATATTAGCACGAAAAAGTAGAAAAAGCATGCATTTCTTTTCCAAAATCTTCAGAAATTGAGATTTTCTACTGACTGAGTTTGGGAGAAACTGATGATGTTCAGATTTCTACTAGGTGGAATTTGCCAGAAACCATCTGATGCCATAAGATCACGTTCCTCGCAAACTCCACCTTCCGAAAGCTTCTTCGTGAGGATCAGATAAAGCTTATTCTTCTGAGAAATAAGTTTCAACTCTTTGAAGCATATCCAATATCACTCTCCTAAGAGGTTTGACACCCCATTGTTGATGGTGGTAATAAAATCTTATTTACCTATATGCCTCTTGTGTGAAATATTCTTGGTGGAAGTTCTTGACTTCTTTCCTATAGTTATATGTTACAGGTTGTAGAACGACTTCTACATACATGAGATTCGGAATAAAAATCCAAATGGTCGCATAAGTTTCATCCTTATCCAATTTGTTCCATAATTTTTCGGTTGGCCGAAAAAGTAATATCAATGGATTCACGGTTCTAGCATGTTATAAGCAGATTCATCATCTTCTGGATATCCAGAAAACCCTCATTCAACTCGATTGTTAGTACTGAAATTAAATAACTTGACTTTCACTCTTGTCATGGTTAATAAATAGTTAAACAAAACACCACGAGTAAACCCCAACTCAAAAATAGACTCTGCACTAAATAACATCACGACCGAACCAACACTACAACAGTACATAAGAAAATTTTAATATGGAGAATGGGAATGAGTCATGGATGAATATGGAGAATGGGGATGAGTCATGGATGGCAATGTAGTCCCTCCATTTTAATATATATGTTCCCTTAGCTTCTGCGATTTACATAATAGTATAAAATATAATAATTTTAATTATTAAAAATTTTAATTATATAATTAAAAATTACTATTAAAATTTAGTATTCATTATTAACTAAATCTAACAGCATTTCCTAGCCTTTATTGGGGGGAAAAAAAAAACTAAATCTAATAAGAATAACTAGAAAATGAGGGAGTAATATTTAAAGCAAATCTATATCAAAGAGCAAATTTACATAAGTTGTGTCTGTCCTGATTACTACTCCTGAATGATGGGTCTCACACACAGTATTTACTTGAAGCAAATCTGCATCACAAAATATCTTCCAGTAATTACAATATGGACACTGAGATCCAAACCTTCTTCCAGATCTGGCTAATCGCCATTCTCTCCCTAATCTTATCCCGCCCCATCGCCGCCCGTCTCCCCGCCGGCGCCGCCCGCTTCATCTCCCTCCTCCCCGTCTTCTACCTCTTCACCACTCTCCCCCTCCGCCTCTCCTCCTTTCACCTCGCCGGCCCCACCATTTTCTACCTCCTTTGGCTTGGCAATTTCAAGCTCCTCCTTTTCTCCTTCGGTCAACCCCCTCTTTCCACCTCCCCCCCTTTATCCCTCCTCCATTTCGTCGCCATCGCCACCCTACCAATTAACAAAACCCTAATCCCCAAATCACATCCCAATCGACGATCTGCACTTCAATTTCTCCTCAAATGCCTCCTCCTCGCATTAATAGTCAAATCCTACGATTACAGAGAATCGATCCAACAAATCAGCCCCTCCCTGATCTTACCTCTTTACTGCTGTCATGTCTACCTCGGTGTGGAGCTCATTCTCGCCATCACCGCCGCGCCGGTGCGCGCCGCCCTAGGCCTGGAACTGGAACCGCAATTCAACGAACCGTATCTTGCCACCTCGCTCCAGGACTTCTGGGGCCGCCGCTGGAATCTGATGGTCACGGGCATTCTGCGGCCCACCGTATACCTCCCCGTCCGGCGTATTTCCACGGGTATTGTCGGCCGAAAATTGTCGCTGGTGATGGCTATCATAGCCACTTTCGCGGTGTCGGGGCTGATGCACGAAGTGATTTATTATTATTTGACACGTGCGGCTCCCACGTGGGAAGTCACGTGGTTCTTTGTTCTACACGGGTTCTGTGTAGCTGCGGAGATTTGGGTGAAGAAGGCGGCGTTGAACGGCAGGTGGCGGTTGCCTGAGGTGGTCTCCGGCGGACTGACGCTTCTGTTCGTGGCGGCAACCGGCTGGTGGCTGTTTTTCCCGCAGGTGATGAGGAATGGGCTGGACTTGAAGGCAATTGATGAGTACAAAATTTTGGTGCGGTTTTGTACTGGTGGGGAATGAGCAAGCTTGGAGTTTTTGCCCTAGAGGGAAATTTCATTTCTTGTATTTTCTGCTATGAATTTAGTAGTTGGAATGTGTAGCATATGCATTTTGGGCAATGTCTTAGGACTTAGGTTTTTTTTGGGAAGCTAGGACTTAGGACTACCTAGAAACTAAAAAATACTCTAAAATTATGCTAAAATTAAGTTAAATTAAGCAATTATATATAAGAACATAAATAACCGTTAAATAATAACAATGTGCCAAACCACAAACCACATTAAATTATTGTTGCTTATTTTATTATATTTTATTTAATATAAATAAATTAATTCGATTTAATTTATTTTTTAGATCTTACTTATTTAATTTTTATTTTACAATCAAACTATTCTTTTTTTTGAACATAATCAAACTATTGTTTTTATAATTAATACAATTATCTTTATTTATTATTATGTTATTTTTAAATTTTATTATAATTAATATTTTTTTTTATTTTTTTTACTTATTTCAATAAAAAAAAAAAGTAAATCAATCAGCTATATAATAGAGTTGTTCTGGGGATGGAGATTTACCCTAGTGGTCAAGTCTCCCGACTTGAATTCTCAGCCATCCCTTATCCCTCCCCTTTATTCCTTTTGTAATTTGTGTGGCATGGACTCCAACCACAATTTTCAATAATATCAATAAATTGTGGTCCAAAACGGAATGACCTTCTTGTAGTGGCCAAAAAAATTTATTAACTCTAAATATTTATCCATTTATGTCATTCATAAATTTTATGACTGCTACAGCTAGTTGTACCAAATACATAAATAAAATTAACAGCTACGACTCCCACAGCTCCTTACAGATTCAGCTCTCTACAGCTACAGCCCGCAGCTACAGCTACGTGTGCAGAACATACCCTTTATATAGAAAAATAAAAATACATTGGAATTTGTACAGAATAGTAAAAGTGACCATTTTTAATGGGATTTAGAAATAATTAAGATTCTAATAATATTTATACTTATTAATTTGGGAGAAGTTATGGTGCAATTAATATATTTGTCTTGATGTACTGCGGCCTCCCATAACCGTTGATCCACTTTGTAAATTTTAAGGTTAAAAAGGTAAATTTGACATATTACTCCAAAATATACTGAATACATTTCAGCGACAATTGATATACATTTCAGCAATTTGTTTATATTTTAGCGATAGACATTTTAGCGCACCTTCTGTGTATTTCAGCGATAAATAATGTATATTTCAGCGATCCAATATAGTTATTTCAGCGTATGGGATAGTATTTTTCAGCGACTTGATAATGTTCATTTGAGCAATTTCATAAACGTTGAAACTCAATTCTTTGGTTTAACATATTTCAGCGATGAGCTGCATGTATTTCAGCGACGTGATGTGTGTATTTCAACGATAGACTATATAATATTTCAGCGACATGCCATAGTATTTTTCAGCGATAACCTTGTGTGTGTATTTCAGCGACATGATGTTATACATTTTTTGGACAACTTTACCCTTTTCCATTTTGAACCGTTGATTTAAATGAACGGTTGGTTTTATATGCCTTGATATGTTGCGGTTTGGATTGATTGCACCGTAACTCTACCCTATTAATTTAATTATTTATCTAAAAATGGAAAGTAACCAAAATTCATGGGACATCCTAAAAAGGAATATGAGCCAACTTTTGTGCATGGAACGAGCAGTATTTATAAATATAAATAGAAAATATCTATATAAATATAATATTTTACATATATAAATATTATACATAAATAAATATAAAAATAAGTAGTGAGGTAGTGACTAGTGAGGATATCTGAGACTTTTAATAATATTATGGCTCTGTTTGGAAAATAAGCTAGCTAAATAAAATTAGCTTATTCTATTCAATTTAAGATAAGTTAGCTTATTAAAAAATATAAAATAACTTAAAATAGTGCTCAATCAGCTCTTTTTTAAACCGCTGCAAATAGCAGCAAAAATTAGCTTATTCTAGGCAAAATATTTGCCTCAAAACTGTTAAACAGGTAATTTTAACTAATTTATTATTCAAATTACTCGTATAATCAATTAACAGCTAACAGCTAATTTCCAAACATGCTTGTATACAAGTGCTGCTTTTGGAGAAGTACCACAGCTCTCCAAAAACACTTTTTTGTTGTAAATATAAAATTATATGGTGGGGTTGTAGTGGAATATTAAATTGTATATATAGTGGTGTGATATATATATATATATATATATTAGTAAAGTACTCCCTCCGTTTCTAATTAAATGTTACGTGTTGACTTTTTTTACTGTTCATTGTAGTAGTTTGACTTCTATTTTTCTTATAGTTATAGAAGATAAAATATAGCCAAGTGAGATCTTATTGGATTCATCCCATCTTCTAGTTTTTAAATATCAAATTTAAGATTTTTTTACTTATACCGAATTTGAGATATTAATCGTTGAAAATGTGCGTTGGCATACGTGCAAATGAGAAGTGTAACCTTTAAAAAGAAACGGAGGGAGTATATGGTAGTATAATTAATGATGGAAGCAAATGATGTGTGGAAATGGGAATTGTGAAGAGAGAGAGGAAGAGAACGTAATGAATGCAGGACTTGCTTTTTTTTTTTTTTTCTTGAATGTGTGTTTTGTTCATTTCATTGCCTGAATTTATAGAGTGCAATGCCTCATTCTTTGACCACTCAAGCACACAAAATCTGCTTGATAATTTTGACAATAGTACACATTAAATACATTCACATGCATGTGTTGTGGAACAGTGTATCTCAACACTCCCCCTGAATGTATTTAATACAAAGAATATGCCTCGTTAAAACCTTACTAGAAAAAAACCCAATGGGAAAAAATCCTAGTGAAGGAAAAAGAGTACAGTATTCTTGTATCCAGTGCTCCCCCTGATTTGGGTATCATTTTAAATCTCGAAGTCGCCACATTCCAATTTTCTTCACGAGCTTCTTGAATGTTGCAGTCGGTAATGCCTTGGTAAACAGATCCGCTAAATTATTTTCTGATCGAATTTGTTGCACATCGATTTCACCATTCTTTTGAAGATCATGAGTGTAGAAGAACTTTGGTGAGATATGCTTTATTCTATCTCCTTTGATATTCTATCTCCTTTCAATTGGGCTATACAAGCCGAATTATCTTCAAATAAAATTGTTGGGGGCATTTGTGGTTCAGTGATTAAACCACAACTTTTCAATATATGTTGAGACATTGACCTCAACCAAACACATTCTCGACTTGCCTCATGGATTGCTAATATTTCGGCATGATTAGAAGAAATAGCAGTTAAAGTCTGCTTCATTGACCTCCAAGAGATGGCAGTTTCACCACAAGTAAAGACATAGCCATTTTTTTACGTATGTCGTAATATAATATTTTTCTCACCCTTCAAGAAAGCTCCAAGAAGTCTCACCCTTCCTTTTCAAGATCCCTTCTCCGCGCCCTCTCTATGGGCGACACTGATATGGCCGACCACGGCGGCTTACCTCCGGATCCTGATGATGACAGGGCGAGCAAGAGGCCGAGAGATCTATATAGCAATGTTGCCCGCCGGGGAGCCGGCTTCATCCATGTGCCCACAGAGGATCTTTACAGTGATTGTGCTGCCGACGATGAGGATATTATTCAAACCACCGTTAATGGTATCCCACGCTTCCAGTTATCCCCTGCCTTCAAGATGACACTTTTTCCTCAATGGCAATTTGCGGTGGTTCTTAAACCTGTGGGACGCTATGTTTCTTATCGAGTTCTCAAAGCCCGATTGGAGTCCTTATGGCCTGCATCAAAATCATTATCCTTGATCGACGTTGATAACGGCTACTACATCATTCGTTTCAAGACAGAAGCCGACGCTCTCCATGTGCTCACGGGCGGCCCTTGGATGGTGTCCGGCTTATATCTCCATGTCCAGCAGTGGGATGAAAAGTTCAACCCCTCTACAAACGAGATCAATTCTATGGTGGCCTGGGTCCGTTTTCAAAGAATCCCCATGCATCTGTACAATCGTCCTTATCTTCTTCGTGCCGGTACGGCAGTTGGCAAGGTCCTTAGTATCGATTTCAATACGGACAACATCGAAAGAGGACGGTATGCCAGACTTGCTGTTCAAATTGATCTGGATAGAACTCTCATGCCACATGTTATCTTGGAGGATGATATAATCAATGTAGAATATGAAAACATAAAGCTGGTGTGTTTTCAATGTGGCAAGTATGGCCATGCAAAATCATCCTGTCCAAATTTGAATCCTCAGCCTCTTGAGACGGATCAAGCTCTGCCTAGTAGCGATGGAGATCACATCCAGGAGGATAAAAGTGGTTTTGGACCCTGGATGTTGGCTCAGTCCCGAAGAAGACCCTGTGCTGCTACTTCCAAGAATCCTATTTCGCCGAATCAGAATCGAAACCGTTTTAATGCTCTACTGGAATCACAGGTTTTGCCTGGGGATGGCGATCGCAATTCTGGCGGCCAGGCTTCCGCCTCTCATCCAACCACAATCCCTCAATCTCTTCCTCCACACTCCCCGGGCCGTCGGCGTCCCCCTTCCCGTCCTATTTCCCCTTCTCCCCAACCGCATCCCAGCCATGCATCCCCTAGTCATACCCGTGGTCCTCGATCCTGTTCTCCTCCCAGCCCCCGACCACAGTCCCCTATAGGCCTCAATTCACCTCCACTCTCGCCATCCTGGAAACAGCAACCATCCGGAGCATGGACTAAAGCCATCCAGTCTACCCTTCCTCCCGATCGCCACTCCGTGGTAATGGTGATGGACCCGTCCATACACCATAGCAAAAGGAGCAGAGGCCTAGTTGGTACGAAGGGAGGCAGACCCCCGGATACTCCCAAGAGGTAAGCTTTAGCAGAAGCAAGCAGGTTTGAAGAGGAATTGAGAAATTAATACTGCTAGAAGGTTTTGGGGATGGTAGTGGGGTTGTATGATGGTGTCTCTGGCCAGTCAAAACAAGTGCTTGCAGCTCTTTGTAGCGGCAGATTTTGAGCTAGTCCTCCAATGACCAGGTTTGTCTTGACTGAGGTGCATTTTGAAGTTTTGTGATTCAAGCTTGCGCTGCAATTGGGGGCAGTGGCCACCCAAATTGGAGACGAGTGCCGTGAAACTCCTAGAGGACCATGGTTCGATCGTCGGCGAGAAGCCCGCTGCTGTTATGAGTTGAACAGAGCGCCTTTTGGGAGCTAGGTTTTCCCATTTTTTGCTATCTGCTTCTCGGATTGAGTTTATTCCTTTACTGTTTGTGGCTTTGGTCCATGATGTAGATGGTGGCTTTGGGCTTGTTTCCTGGGCCTAACCATGCTTAGGCTGTGGCCTGCTAGTTGGTTTTCTCCGCTTGTTGCTTAGCTTTTTGTTTGATATAATACCGGCTTCGACCCTCCCTTTCACCGAAAAAAAAAGACATAGCCTGTCTGAGATTTGGCTTTTTGTGGGTCTGATAAATAACCTGTATCGGCATAGCCAATTAACTCATGTCGAGAGTCTTTTGGGTAAAATAACCCAAGATCAATTGTTCCTTGGAGATAGCGAAAAACATGCTTTATGCCTTTCCAATATCGTTGAGTAGGGCAAGAGCTGAATCTTGCGAGTAGATTGACTGCAAACGCGATATCAGGTCGCGTGTTGTTTGCAAGATACATTAACGCACCAATTGCGCTTAAATATGGGATTTCTGGGCCAAGTTGCTCGTCATTATCTTCTTTTGGCCTAAATGGATCCTTTGCAGGATCAAGTGCCCGAACGACCATTGGATTATTTAGCGGATGAGCATAATCCATTCGAAATTGCATTAATACCTTTTGGGTATAAGTTGATTGATGAGTAAATATGCCCTTTTCCAAATGCTCAATTTGTAGGCCAAGCCAAAATTTTTTTTTCCCGAAATCTTTGATTTCGAACTCCCTTTTCAGATATTCGACCGCCTTTTTCAACTCTTCAGGAGTTCCAATTAGATTTAAATCGTCAACATAGACTGCGACGATCACAAATTCTGACCCATTTTTCTTTATAAATACACAAGGGATGATACGGTCATTTGTATAACCTTCCTTTATCCAACTTTCACTGAGGCGGTTGTACCACATTCGGCCAGATTGCTTGAGCCCATACAACGATTTTTGTAGTTTGATGGAATAAGTTTCTATGGGTTTTGAGTTGCATGACTCAGGTAATTTAAACCCTTCAGGTATTTTCATATAAATATCATTTTCCAATGAGCCATATAAATATGCAGTAACAACATCCATCAGCCTCATTTCGAGATTTTCTCGTACTGCTAGACTCATTAGATACCTGAATGTTATTCCATCCATAACTGGGGAATATGTTTCCTGAAAATCAATTCTCGGTCTTTGCGAAAAACCTTGGGCTACAAGCCTTGCCTTATATTTGGCAATTTTATTATTTTCATTTCTTTTTCTCACAAACACCCATCTGTAGCCAACAGGCTTCACATTTTTCGGTGTTTGGACAATCGGGCCGAATACTTTTCGTTTATTTAGTGAATCTAGTTCAGACTGAATTGCATCTTTCCATTTTGGCCAATCATTTCTTTTCCGACATTCTTCAACTGATCTTGGTTCAGGATCCTCTTTATTTTCCATTACATCGAGTGCAACGTTGTATGCAAAAGCATTATCAACGTTTGTTTCTTTTCGGTTCCAACTTTTCCCAGTATTGATATAATTGAAAGAAGTTTCAATAACTTCATTTTCTTCTGGGTGAATATTTTCAGGTTCAACCTTTTCGGGGGTTGAATCAATTTCTCATTCAGGAGTATCATCGGTGATTGATTTATCACCCATATGGATAATTTTCTTCTTTCGTGGATTTTTATCCTTGGAACCCAAAGGTCTACCATGCTTCAGGCGTGCAGTAGATTCATTTGCACTCGGAATATGCCCTTCTGGGACATTTATATTGGCTGGTGCATTTGCTGCATCATTTATATATGATTTTGTAACTTTAGCAGCATCATTAAAAGCATCGGATAATTGATTTGCAATTCCCTGCAAATGCACAATTCTTTGAACTTCAAGTTCGCATTGCCTTGTATGAGGATCAATGAAATCAAATGGACTTTGCCAAGATATTTCCTTTTTCAATTGATCATTTCCTCCCCCTAATGTCGGGAATTGAGTTTCATCAAAATGACAGTCTGCAAATCTTGCAGTAAATAAATCACCCGTTTTTGGCTCAAGATATTTAATAATCGAGGGTGATTCATACCCGACATATATGCCCAACCTTCTTTGAGGTTCCATTTTTTTGCGTTGTGGTGGCGCAATCGATACATAAACCGCACACCCAAAAATTCGCAAGTGGGATATATTGGGCTCCTTTCCAAACACAATTTGTGTAGGGGAGTAGCTATGATAGCTTGTCGGCGTTATTTTCACAAGTGCTGCTGCATGCAATATAGCATGTCCCCAAGCAGAAACAGGGAGTTTTGATTTCATTAACAAGGGTCTTGCAATTAATTGCAATCGTTTAATAAATAATTCTGCCAGACCATTTTGCGTGTGCACATGAGGCACAGGATGTTCAACAGTAATTCCAATCGACATGCAGAAATCATCAAATGCATGTGATGTATGTTCTCCAGCATTATCAAGGCGTATTTTCTTTATCGGATGATCTGGAAACTGTGCTCGCAATTTTATAATTTGTGCAAGTAACCTTGCAAATGCCAAATTGCGAGTTGATAATAAACAAACGTGTGACCATCGTGATGACGCATCAATTAGTACCATAAAGTACTTGAAAGGTCCACACGGTGGATCAATAGGTCCACATATATCGCCTTGAATTCTTTCTAGGAAGGTAGGGGATTCAATTCCCACTTTTACTGGAGATGGTCTGGTTATCAATTTCCCTTGTGAACAGGCTGCACAATTGAACTCATTTGGGTTCAATATCATTTGCCCTTTCAATGTGTGGCCATTTGAATTTTCAATAATTCGCCTCAGCATTACACTGCCAGGATGCCCAAGTCTATCGTGCCAGGTAATAAATTCACTAGTAGCTTTCAAGCCTACTAGGTTATGTATCTCTGCGGCACATATTTTTGTATAATATAAGCCAAAGGAGTAACATGGCAATTTTTCATTCACAAATTTTTTGCCATTTTCAATTCGACTTATCAAAAGATACTCGTGATCTGCCTCTTTTGAAGTTTCAATGTGATATTCATTTTTCCGAATATCATTGAAGCTCAGTAAATTTCTTCGAGCTTTGTGTGAGAACAAGGCATTTTCAATTGCCATTTTTGTCCCTTCAGGGAGAAATATAACAGCTCTATCGGAGCCTTCAATGCATTTTGCATTACCGCTTATAGTTTTCACTGCGGTCTTTTCCAATTTTATATTGGAGAAATAGCTTTTGCTTTTCAAAATACTATGCGTTGTTGCACTGTCAATGAGGCAGGTATCATCTCTGACTTTTGAATTTCCAGCATCTATTTCTTTACAAGAATATAAGAAGGTTATTAAACATCAGCAATATAAATATTATTAATGCAAACCATATTTATATTATACATGGATAATAAAAAGGAAGTACATGATATCATAATTTATACTCCCCCGTCCCATTAATTCTGTCTCACTTTCCTTTTTGGTACGTCCCAACACAAATGTCACATTTCCTTTTTAGGAAATAATTCACTACTTAATTACCAAACCCACTCCTATCACATCACATTAATAAAAATATATATTAACAATTCCAATTGACTAATATTAATAAATTCAACACACAACCATCACATCACATATAAATAAATTAATTAAAAATTCAAATTCATTACTATCACATCACATAAAATTCCTAATTTACCCTTACTTTAAAAACTAATCTATCCCTTAATTACATACTAACTATTTTCACATAAAATACCGTGCCCAAAAGTTTTGGGACGGTATAAATGGGACGGAGGGAGTATTAAACAGGAATTAGAAAAGACAAGTATAAAATATATATAGCTATATAATATATTATTTATTAGCAGTATCTGGCTCAACAAAATCATCAGCTTCCAGGTGCGTGATATTATCATTTAATATATCATCATAAGTATCATCATGGGCATTATGGTGTGATTCAACACATTGTCTTTCTTTTCGTTTCGAGGCCTGATATAGTTCAACTAAGTGTTTAGCTGTGTGGCATGTTTGAGTTGGATGGCCTTTGATTCCACAACGATCACAAATTTCATCATTTTGGTTATGCCTTTTTGCATAATTTCTTTGTTGTGGTTTGTAAGGCCTTCTGGTATCATATCTGCGATTTTGCTCAAATCGAGGCTTATTTCGATAATTATTTTGACGAGATGATTCACCTCTGCCTCGATTGTGATACCGATTTTGGCCACGATCATCATTTTGAATTTTAATGTGCCCACGATCACGCACATATTTCGATGATTGAGCCACGTTCACCTCAGGGAACGGTTTTGCACCTGCGGGCCTAGATTCATGATTTCTTAACAGCAATAAGCTGTTTTGTTCGGCCAATAATAAGCAGGTGATAAGATCAGAATATCTTTGAAAATCTTTTTGACGGTATGTCTCACTCAATGTTGAGTTTTTAGCATGAAACGTAGAATATGTTTTTTCAAGCATTTGTTCATCAGAAATCTTTTGCCCACATAATTCCAATTGGGCCGTAATTTTGAACACAGCGGAATTATATTCCCGGACTGTTTTGAAGTCCTGAAGTCTCAGGTTTGTCCAGTCATCAAGGGCTTTTGGAAGCACCGTCTTTTTAAGATTATCATATCTTTCTTTCAACTTTTTCCACAACACCAGTGGGGATTCCACAGTCACGTACTCCATTTTAAGTGCCTCTTCAATATGATGGCACAAGAAAATCATGGCTTTTGCCTGATTTTGATGGCTGGGATTTTTGCCTTCAGCAATAGTATCTTCCAGACCCATTGAAGTAAGATGCATTTTCACATCTGGGGCCCAGGACATATAATTGCTTCCTTCAACGGTTAAGGGGGCAAATTCCTGCTTTGCAAGGTTAGCCATAATCTTACTGAAAGTTTTGGAATAAGAAATTATACCTCAATTTCTGGTATCCGGGCAGAGTCTCCTCGTGCTGATAACGTGTTGTAAATATAAAATTATATGGTGGGGGTTGTAGTGGAATATTAAATTGTATATATAGTGGTGTGATATATATATATATATTAGTAAAGTACTTCCTCCGTTCCTTATTATTTGACACATATTGTCTTTTGTCACTGTTCATTGTGTAACTTTGACTCGACTTTTTGATACAATTATATAAGACAAATATAGTCAAGTGGAATCTTATTGGATTCGTCTAATCGCATAGATTTAAAATATCAATTTTTCATAATTTTTACTTGTATGGAATTTGAGTTATTACGAATTGAAAACGTGTATTGGATTACGTGAAATGTGGGTCCGTGGCAATTAAAAAGGAACGAAGTAAGTATATGGTAGTATAATTAATGATTGAAGCAAAGGATGTGTGGAAATGGGAATTGTGAAGAGAGAGAGAAAGAGAATGTAATGAATGCAGGACTTGCTTTTTTTTTCTTGAATGTGTGTTTTGTTCATTTCATTGCCTGAATTTATAGAGTGCAATGCCTCATTCTTTGACCACTCAAGCACACAAAATCTGCTTGATAATTTTGACAATAGTACACATTAAATACATTCACATGCAGGTGTTGTGGAACAGTGTATCTCAACATTTTTTTAATTTTTGAGGTGATTTTTCTATTTTCTAAAAGCCCAAATAGTGAAGTGATTTAGAAGGCATCCAAACGCTGCCGTTTTTAACTCCTATTTAGGTTTCAAACTGTATTCACGGATTCACCTAGCGTGTAGCTGCAATACTCAACACAGTGAAATGAATTTTGATTTGGATTGAGCTGATTTTTAACTCTACTCTCTGCTCACATTCTTAATTATGCCTGGGGAGGATGAGAACGTATTGAGATATGGGAGCAAGCGACCGAGAAAAGAAGAACAATCTGGCGAAAAGTTATTGAAATATGGGAGCAAGCGACAGAGAGAAGAAGAAGAACAATCTGGACCTAGAGACGAACAATCTGGCGTAAACAAGGCGGGCATAATAAGGAGGAGGGTCAGTGATTATTTTGTGTTTTCTTGATTAGATAAATTATAGTATACTTTAATTGATAAATAAGATAATAATTCCATACTGTTATTGATTGATACTGTTATTAACACCAGAGTCCAGAAACAATAAGGACAAAAACAAGACCTTGTTTTGTTTGTTACCATGTGTTTCTTGATATTGTTAATTAGTCATTGCTGCTGTGCTGACCATCCGTTATATTTCCTGCTGCATCTTAATTAGATACCCCCAGTATTATTAATTAGACTGTGAACCCACCTTTCAATATACTAATAGTCATTATTGATCTAATGCATTTGGCAACTACCAGAAGAACTATGGGTTCTCCACTTGGCATCACTTTTTTGCCGATGATTCCCAGTCTAGCGAAAGCAGCTTGCTTGCTACGAGGATATATGAAATCATACAGTTCGGTGATTTGACACTTGCGGAGGGGGTCAAGGTTGCCCTGTGGCTGGAGACGCACAAATCATTTGTTCCTCGTTTGTTCAACATCATGTCGCGTAACGATCTTGTCTCTACAATGAAGAAGATTTTGTCTGAACAGTGAAGCTGCAACTTTTTACTCCATTAAATAGGTATGTTGGCTTGGTTTACTATGTTAAAAATTTAAAGAATGATAGCCTGTGCTTATGGTTTTGCCTGTACTTATGGTTTTTCCTTCCCCTTATTGCACTGTGCTAGCCCTCCAAATGTGATATAGACCATAACTGCTTGTGTAGCAAATCCACTTCAATGATAGAGACTGTGATCCTCACTTCACTCTTTGCTATCTGCTCTGCTCACACACTTTAAAGAAATAGAGACTTTGATCCTCACTTCCAGTTTTGTTTTCAATACTAGAATTCCATGGATAATCAGAAGCTGCAGTCGTTAAACCTAGGAGGCACTGCATCTGCATTATCAAATCTTAGGAGATGAACATTGGTTTTGAAATTAATTTTCCAATTTATGCTTAGGAGTTGTTTGATAGGCTCTGAACAGAATGGTTCTAAATCTATTTCGTTTTTTTGAACAAAATGCACTTCGAAGGCTAACAAACAATCATTAATTTTTCTTTACTCCTTTAAACATTTGAGAAGAAAAGGCAGTTTATTTATGCATCTGGTTCGATAAAATGAAAGTCATAGTATTTAAAGGCAGATAGTGAAATTTGGTCTCAAATTATGTATGCCAAATGGCCTAAAATTTGGGGAGTTTACTCCTAAATACTAACACATTTTGGGCCTCTTCCTGATGCAGGCACTGAGTATACTGAAAGCACTCCTTGAGTCGACTACGGTGTTAACGATACATGACTGTGTTTTGTGAACTTGTCATTTGTTGTCTGAACTTTTGCAATGTCGATTTCGGACTAGCACTCTTCTTCTTGTGTTTTTTCCAGTTTATTAGTGTATTTCGCTTTAGTATTTCTGCTATGAGTTGTGGATGTTTAACTAGATTGAATTTGAACTACTAACAGGACCTAGCTAGTTGTGGATGTTGATCCATCTTCGACGGTTACAGGTCTTATTATGTTTATTATCAACATTCTTGAATGTTTAGCCTATTCTTATTAGACAAGCAGACCCATATGGGCCAGCCTGGCTAAACTCGTTGTCGCTTGGGCTGGCCTGGGTCAAGCCAGTTTTTAATTTTAATTTTTTTTTTTTTTTTAAGTTTGTTATGAAAACCTAAATAAAATAATATATTTGTAATGATGTTTGAAAATTATTTTTAATCATATAATATTAATTTTGATATTATATAATTTAATAATTTCTTTTGGTAAAATTCTATTAAAATTTTTTTAAAATTAACTTGATAAGTACTTATTAACTAAATTAAATTAAAAAAAATTTAAATACTTATTATATACTATGACATGAGCTACTTAACATTACTTTCAGATGAATTTGATGTTAAATTTCAAAAAGAATACTTTACAAAATTAAATTATGTCATTTTAGATTTATTTGAGTAAATAATAATATTGTATAATTTAAAAATGAAATTTATTAATTAATAATATTATATAATTAATTAAAATTTATTACATAAAAAAAATTTGGTGCGGTTTTGTACTGGTGGGGAATGAGAAAGCTTGGACTTTTTGCCCTAGAGGGAAAATTTCATTTCTTGTATTTTCTGCTATGAATGAATTTAGTAGTTGGAATGTGTAGCATATGCATTTTGGTCAACGTCTTGACTCTTGATAATGCACGATCCATACTATTTTTTCTAATCACTGATTTTTAAGTGCAATAATATCATATACTTTTCTTCTTTTTTTTAAGTGCAATAATATCACTGATTTCGTATCAAAACACACTACAAAATTGTTAACGAAAATTGGTTAGAATGGTTATAGAAATTCTATATGCATTTGTTTCGAATTCAAATCTTTGTGATCTTCCTAAACCTTGAGTATACTGCTAATTCTTAACCCTCAAAGAGACTTACTGCAAACCATTTACACAGACTACAGATATTTTTTTTTGATGAGCAGACTACAGATATTAAAACAAAATATATATTAAAACAAATTGGCTGCATTTTGAAAAAAGAAAACAAAAAAAATGTCGTTTAGCATTTAGTTTTCAAAATATATATTAAAACTAGTTTAACATCCTATATATATAGTAAATATTATTTTCAGTAACTACCAAATTAACAATTAAACTTAAACTCTGAATGATCATCTCCCCAACATTTAGTTTTTGAAACTCAAACTCCAAACTCTAATTTGAATTTATCACCAAACACCATTACTAAAAAACTATCTCAATTCAGAACTATTTTTCACCACTAATTCCAAATTCAAATTCTAAACTTTTATTAATTTCCAAACATAGCCAAATAGGTGCCAAATCCACATATGCATAAATTAACAGATCACACAATGCATGCCATGAACTTTATTTAGATATTGGAGTCAATCACAACTTTTAATTGGTGTTGTTAAAAGAGTTTGCAATAAGCTGCGACATCACACAGCACGAATTTCACACAAATGTTACAAATCACACACACGAGCGCGCATTCGGATGCCAAACAGACACTACAAGATATCCACATTTACATCTTTCAGCTGCACAATTGCACACAAGATTCTCGACCCAAAAATAAGAAATATTGCTTCAACTAATATGCATCATAAATGAGATTTGAATCATCGTAGATCAATAACATCGAATTTCAGTCCAGCGTTCATATACACATCACTACAATGTCGGTATATAGGGCTACCATCAGAAGTGGGTTCGTGGGAATGGAACCCACGTCTTGGGCAATGCCTGATCACCGTCATTCCACCAGAAGTCAACCGGAAAATGCCATGTGTTCTGGATACACACACAAAAAGAAGCCTATAGGTCATTCACCAAATTCTGATTTAAAAAAAAATAATAAGAAGAAATTAAAAAGTACATAGTTGCTAGCATAGTAATTGTCTTGAGTATCGAGTTTTATGAATTAGACTTGATTCATTCTATGTATCTAAAAATTATAAATACACAATCTTAATCCAAAATAGTACACCAATTACGATATATTCAATTTGATTGGACTTATAAAACTACCAAACTACACTTTTCTTTGCCCCCCAATCAAGCAATTTCAAAATTGAGTCGAATAACTTGCTTTCTTGTACACCCTATCTATCTGGTGAAGAAATACCTTGAACTGTCTTGTGGAGCCATCACAATGGCAATAGCTTCAGGTAACATGATCTGTAAACAGTAATAGCACGTGTCAGATAGCAAGAGAGCAAGCTTACATAAACATGTTGAATACACTCAAATTCATATATTATCATTTAATAAATGAATTCAGAATCCTCAACCTGACACCACAGTTATTTGGCATCAACTGCTTGTATATTGGGTATTGTATTCAGATCCAATAGGTGAGTGGTTTCATGGGGTGCATTAAGTGCGTATCACAGGAGAAAAAATAAGACTAACCACTGGAGAAAGGTATAGGGGTAATGAGGGGAATACACAAGTATGCTCTCTGAATGAGGTCAAAATGATTTAAATAGAACATAAATATTGCAGTTGCTCACATCCCTTAAATAATCAATGTTCAAAAGAAAAGAAAGAATTGGTTCACCTGATAAGAGTAGTGTGTGTGAACATCAATTGAAGACATGAAACAAGACTGAGTAGGATGTGTCTGCAAAACAGGAGAATCATCAATCATTAAACCTCATGACAAGCTAAAATGCAACGTTTCTGACCATCAATTCACTTTACTGAATATACATATATTAACATAAATCTTCTAATAATTTCCTTCAAATCCTTCCAGGCCTTCTACCTTCTTTTAATATGAACCTAGGATTCTGTATTTTCCGCATACTAGAATATGAAAACAACCAAAAACACCGGAAAAAATGTGTTCCACAGAAAAAAATCATAATAGTAGTATAAAATCAGTCATCATTGCACATCCAACTGAAAACAAAATGGGCAATTACTCCTCTTGCAAAGAGAAGAGGAAGAAATGCATGGAAGTGGCAATACAGATGAGCATATATTAACTTACATGAATCCACCCTAGAGGAAAAAGAGATCGCTTGTCCTGCACATCAAAGATTTCTTCCTCGTTTATGGCTTGACACTGTTTGATACAAACACATTAGTACGAACTCACAAACAAAATTGCTACTTGCAAGTTAAATACTTCAGATTACCGAATCTGACGTAGATTCTTGCTTCGGAATTATGAGAGCAGTGAGATAAAACTTCCTATTTTTCTGCATTAAATAAAAACAATTAATTACAGATCAACAATCCCAGTAAAACTTTGAGTGTGATGTAACCTTTTCTTTAGAAGAGTGAGCACAAATATAATTCTCAAGCATTCAGCCAAAGACAACAAATTGCAAGTGATACTTACTAGGGAACCTGCAAGGATACCACATGTTTCCAAGTTTTTTTTTGTGTTTGACTTGGCCATCTTCATAAAACTGTTCATCAGTTCAGGTGACTGATACAAAAACGGGAAAAATGATCATTCCATAGACTCTAGAAAAATCATTATAGCTATGCTGGTTCAAAGACATATAGAGTGCATATCTTACAATGTGCAACTCCAGTGGATCTTCTGAGCAAACTACAGAATCACTGGTAATAGTATTTTCCAAACCACTCTCCACTTGATTGGTTGAGTTGGATGGCAGGATCAAATCCTGTACTTCCGCTAGCACAGGGGGTGGGGAAGGTTCTCTTGGGATCAAATCCTGTACCTCTGCTAGAACAGAGGGAGAATTATGTCCAACAATTTCGGTTTGCGAAGGAATTTCAACAGTTTCAAAGGAAATGAGAGAATCAGAATCTTGAATTGAACTATCTGTCTTTGGCTGAGCTACAGATTCCAAACTCAATTTTTCTTTTTCTGTGCTACCAGCTTCCTCTATCACCACAGTTTCATCTTTGATAGAATACTGTATGCTATTATCCCTAAAAGGATTTGAAACCGTACTGCACAAGAAAATCATAAGTTTGTTAATGAAGTAGCAAATCTTTTATCCAAAACCATGTACCACATGCCCCACCTTGCCAAAATCAAATAAGAATATTCTAGAAAATCAACATCAAATACAGATACAAATTGAAGTTCTCATATACCAAACCTTTGAATCTGGAGAGGAGTGAAGTCTAGATTGCTTGGGTACTGAACCTGCAAGTATAAAACAAAATTAAAACAAAAGTTGCTTCAATAAAATGAATGAGTACAGGTAACTTATACAACCTTGTAGTTAGTAGGAGGTTGCCACTGCCCTCGGAGCCCATTGGGGCCCAAAATAGAGTGCTTGGAAAGAGTTTCCTCCTTTGGGCGCGGAATACTAGATCTGTGGAAAAACAAAACAAGGAAGATAAGCATAAATAAAAGATATAAAAACCAGGACACAACAGTATGCTGAGAAGTGACAAAGAGATTCCTCCTTGCAATAAGGAACACTAAGGATCAATGACACAGTCCAGTACATTAGTTCTTCACAGATACAAGTTTTCACTTCTTACAACCAAAAGGTCCATTCATGGTAAGCAGTCTCAGTTATAGCCTTAAAATTTCATTGAGATAAATAACACATCAAACCTCTGTTTTCCAGTTAATAAAAAGAATTTAAAGATAACAAATGTTCTACTCAAAGCTCAGGGATTCACAACCATAATAGGATCCTGCCATACTCCATATTGTTATTACCAGAACTCAGAATAAACCTCAAAGCTAATAGAACTGCAGTTTCAAAGGTCCAGAAAAATGAGCATATTTCCAACTGCACCATATTATTCATTGAAAACTCGTGAAAAGCAACTTTCCAACTCAAAATGAAGAGTTTAAACAGTGAAATCTTTATTTAATCTATCTATATAATATTGAAAATTATTGCATGATTTGCATTTGTGATGTCAATCTTTACTTTGATATAATAACTACGAACAAAAACGCAAACGTAACACTTATCTATCTAGTAATGCGCCTTCGGGGCCTATTGTTTCATTCATAATAAAAGCATGGTCCCCACTTGTACTGTATGTACTGACTGACTGTTAATGCCTTTTTGATATGTAAGCTTATTGGTCACTTTACTGAGATCCTAGGAATGAACAAGGAATATTTTTAGTCCCAACTTCAAAAAGGCATTTTCGGGTGCTGGAAATTACTCAAGAGGGAAATCATCTTCAAGTCCTTGTGACATCAACAACAAAGCAGGTTAAGCACAAATAGCTGCTTTTTCAGAGATGACTTTAGTCAATAGGCAAGTAGCGACTAGCGAGAGAAAATAGGTCTTAACGAGCTCGCACTCGAATTGATTAATTACCTATACCAAAGCAGTTTCTGCATTCAAAAGGGTTCGAACCTGAGACCTTGTTCAAACAGCTAGAGCCCCATAACAACTAAGCCAACTGTTTTTGGTTGAAACATAGTTATGTATTGTTATTTCTCAAATAAATTATATTCATATAACCCCTCTCTCTCTCTCTCTTTCTCTCTCTCTCTCTCTCTCTCTCTCTCTCTCTCTCTCTCTCTCTCTCTCTCATACCATTCCCCTAATTTTTTTCGTATAGTGCCTCTAAATAATTTGAATAAGTTTAATTTTTTTAAAAAAAACATTATTTGTTGAGTTTTCTTTCACTTAAAACCAAATTTTCATTTATTTCTCTTAATACTCATGCAATACCATTTTTATCTCCCAAAATGCATCCCCATTCATACTTTTACACATTTTATCCAATAAAAAGTTAAAAGAAAGACAAAAAAATAAAAATAAAAAAGGAATTCTCATTCTACGTATATGGCATGATTTCACAAAAATGAGATGACAACCAAATGCAGCCAAGCCACCATTGCCACCATACTGATACTCTAATAGTCATTTTCCATTTAGAACTTCTCTAAATGGCTCATAGTTTCTAAGATGCATGAATGACTATGATAGATAACACAAAGACAAGCATAAGAACCTACTACTAAAGTGTAAGTAGAAGTTCCCAATTTTCCATGTCCAAGCAGTAAAATCTCCTGAAGGATGGAAAAACTTCGGAAAGCATAAATATCTTGATACTCCACAAGTGACAAAAACATTAGAATGGTGAAAGAAGAATCTTACAGTCTGAAGGGATATCCATTTACTGGTTTGGTAAGACTATTAGACTTCCAAGCTTGATATCCATATGTGCTAGAGGCAGGTTGTAGTCTCTGTCAGAAAAATAAGATCTCTTTTAGAATTTCATAAGAAAAATAAAGCGTCAACTCTTTGTGGGAAAAATGGAAAACAACACCCTCAGTAATTTAACTGCAGATTTAGCTATATGAAACAATTTCAGCGGAAAAGTCAATTCAAGACAAACAAATAAATTATTAAAAAATCATATAGCAAATGCCAGACAATCTTTGTGAATACCTATACCTTCATTGTACTGTAATCATTCCTGTTCTGTTTGATGGGAGGCCACTCAACTGAAGTTTCTGAAGATTCCAGGTTATCATTTTTCAAAGAACTTTGTTGCCTATTCTGCAACTCCTGAAGTTTTGCTTGAACCACTGGTTTCAGTTCCTCAAGCTCAGACAATGCAGTTACTAATTTCTGCAGCAGCATATTAAAAATAAGACAACTTTAAGAAAGTACAAGAAAACGGCAGTAGGATCGTAACTGTAACACCTTTAACACTAACAGTGGCAATAATAATAATAATAATAATAATAATAATAATAATAATAATAATAATAAAATAATAATAATAATAAAACGAGTAATAGTTATTTAGTTGTTACCGTTCTGAGATAAAGTTTATTGCCTTGTGAAGATGTTCTATAGTCTCGATGGCATGGTATTGTCTCAGTAACCAAACTAAAACAGAAAGAAACAACATATAGCTTGCATAAAACACAAATTTCTGTATCTCACATGACAAAAAGTTTTTTGGTGGATGAGAAGCCATAACTAAAACAATAAATTGCAAATTGTTACAAACAAGAAATCCTACAATGATATTCCATCTCACCCTGAAAATCTTAGGAGCATCACATACAAGTCAATCACATTCTTCTCTTCACGGAAGATGTCAGCCTACATAGCAAAAGAAAAAATAACACATAAATAAGTTGTACCAGTAGAAAACAAAGATAAGAACCCAATTATTTAATCTAAAGAAGCAAAACAAATAGATCTATATACATGCAAATATAATATCTGCAAGCATTTTCTTATCTTCTAATTATGAATAGATCAATGGCCCAGCACGATAATAAGCACAGCAGAAAAGGAAGCATATAAAAACTATAGCATTAACTTATTAGACTAAAAAATAGAGCAAAAATAATTCACTTCAAGCTTTCTTGTTAATAACAAGTTCTTTCACTATCCAAAGACTTGTTCAAATTTGTGGACGATATAATTGCCATTACATAAAATAAACAAGTCAACATGTAAATGGAACAAGCTAAGAGACTACATCTCAACAGTCAACACATACTATCTTAAAAAATCACATTGCAGCATAGATCACATCAAGAGATTAATCATTTCTTTTACTTCAAATATATCAGACGGGTGATAATAATCATGGTCAAGAACAATCATTAAAACATTCGTGTTTTCAGTAACATCTGTACTTTCCCACATCTGTAAGTAATCATTTGTATAAGTTAATATGCCTAGATAAGCTTGAATAGAAACTATTCCCACAGGAGCAGTGTAACGCCCCAGTCACACCAACTTGTAGATATTGTCCGCTTTGGGCTAACTCTCCCTCACGGCTTTAAAAGGCATCTACAAGGGAGAGGTGTCCACACCCTTATAAGGCATACTTCATTCTCCTCTCAACCGATGTGGGATGTTACAAGCAAAAAGTGGAATTCAGAAACAATTTCAGACAAACTCCCAGCCCTAGGTATTTTTGTAAGATGACAAATGGTATTGAAATGCCCCAAACATAATAGTAATTTAACTAACTATCATTCTTCAAGTAACAGTATAATATGCTGCGGCAGGGTTACGATAACTATTGTGAATCCTACAAATTCATGTGTATCTTCAGTAATATCATAACAAAGATTTTCAAGTTTCCAACCTGACGATCAAATTTAGTTCATCAAAGATCAAACTATTATAATCCATGTCATGAGTCATGACAGTAATTCAGGGATACAGGACCAGAAAAGTGCATCACAAAAGATTCATGCAAAATTTCATGCAGTCGCAAGATTATCCCACATTACCAAAGCAATAACTAAATTACTCATCACTCCATGTTTGGACACCACACAGTCATCACATTTTCTTATATATGCATAGGAATTCTCACTGCCTACTCAACCAGATGCGCTACTAGAAATTTTTTGTACACAAACAAATTAGTTGTTACTTTGAAATGGTCAATCCATACAAAATATTCCCTTCTGAAAAATATTCTCATATTGACAGTAATCATTAGGCACAACACGAATCCCAATCACAATTTGAGGGCTGAGGCTGTAACTAAAAGTATCAAGCAAGACATCTCTTATCTATAGCCTTAATTCTTCATATTAATTACCGTTACACTTAAATCCTATTGGGGAGCCTCACCATAACCCGATGGTCGCAATTGACATCAAAATCATCATCAAAGTCCAGATAGCTAGTTGGAACCCAAAAAAAAAAAAAAAAAAAAAAAAAAAAAAAAAAAAAAAAAAAAACAAACAAACAAACAAGCACTTGATTGGCAACTCTACATGTCCCTCTTAACACATCCAGGTTTAGGAAACAGAGAAAAGTATAAACCTATAAATTACATAGCTCAAGCAAAGCAAAAGAACAAAAGAGCATAGGAAAGTGACTAATTCCTTAATTTCGTGCAGCAATATAGCCGGGTTATTGAAGATCTCAGAACTCTAACAGCGGCCAGAACTTCAGTCAATAAATAAAGCACATGACTAATCTAACCAAGACTGAAATTAGAGCTTCTAAGATGATCCAAGCAACCCTGAAATGAATTCCTCAAGAGACGCCAACTAGTAAAAGCAGCTAATTAATTCTTCCACAACACTTGAGCAATAAAAAAATCAATAGTTCACGGCTATCTATATACTGCATTTAAAACACTGGTAATCCAACAAGTTAACCAAAATGAGCGACGCGTACGAATAACCCTAAAAAGTAAAAAACGCGACAATTTGGGCACCTGCTTGAGAATATTATCCGCGATTCGGTAGTAAAAGGGCAGGGAAATTCGATTATCTACGTCGATCTTCCTGGCAGTGGCGGAGATGTTGATAACTCCAGCAGGTGAAGATCGAACCATCATGTTCGATAAAGGAGGGTTTGTTCTTCCTCTCGCTCTCTGTATATTTGTATGTAGCCTTGTTAATGGTTGGTTAGCCTAATTGTTTTTATATATGAGGAGGTCAAGATAGTAGTAGTACACAAAGGCGTTTAATTGGAAAAAGGTCAGCAAAATCTTTTTTTTTTCCAAAAATCTAAATCAGTTTCTATTTTATTATCAAAATAATCTGCTACAAATGCTAGTTATATTTAAATCAATCTCTTGTTCACTAATTATGCTCTAATACAGTCCGCTACAAATGCTAATTATATTTAAATGAATCCCTTGTTCACTAATTATGCTCTAATTGCCGACTTGGCAATGGTTTAAATTTAAACCTGGCGGGATTGGGACTTAGCCTAAGTGGTTAAGCCTCTGGCTCTCAACCTTTAGGTTGAGAGTTCAATTCCCACCCGGCCCCTATCCCTCTCCTTTTCCCCTTTATAATTGTGTGGCATGGGCTCCCACCACTTTCCTAGCCTGTATAGGCTGTTCAGCAAAAAAAAAAAAAATAAAATAAACCTGACACGTTGGCATAATATTAGTCCCTTTTATATTATCTTTTTCCAATTCAGTCTTAAACTTTTATTTTGTTCCATTTAGTCCTCTACCTAAATCAGTGATTTTTATATTAATTTGGCCTCCAACCTTTCAAATTATTTCATTTCAGGCCTAGAATCTTAAATTTTTTGTTATTACTAATACATTTATCAAATAAATGTCCAACATACTTCCATAAATAAAATTAAACACCAAACCTCATACATTGAGTTTGATTGCCTTGTTATCGGGTCTTCCAAATAATCTAAAATTAAAAATATTATTCAAGTATTATTAAAAATATTAAAAAAAATAGACTGAATTTTATTTTAATACTTCCTGCATCCATAACCTTCCAAAAATTAAAACTAAATCATTTACACAAAAATTAAAATTAAATCATTTACTCAAACATTGCTACGTTCTAAGGTAGCAAACAAAGTATGATTGTGCTAATTGTTGCTGAAGGAAACTAGAATCAATGAACCAGGTTACGGTCAGGTGGTTGGAGAGTCCGTAAAATCCCGAACTTGGAAGACCCGGTAACAAGGCAGTCAAACCCAATGTATAAGGTTTGTTGTTTAATTTTATTTGTATTAGCATTTATTTTGATAAATGGATTAGTAATAATAAAAAATTTAAAGTTATGGGGCTGAAATGAAATAATTTGAAAGGTTGAAGATAGGGGTGTTAACGAGCCGAACTGAGACTGAATACTGGTACGCTCGGCTAGAGCTCGTAAGAAATCGAGCCGAACTTTGACCGAGCTGAGCGTTAACCGAGCTACTTCGAGTCGAGCGTTGACCGAGCTTTGACGAAATCGAGGCGAGCTCGAACAATCTCATTTTCATTTTCACATAATTTATAAAAGAAATTATATTTAATATATTGCATATATTTAATTCCATATATTTTATTTAATCTATATATTTAAATAATTTTAACAATATATTTATAATTTAAAAATTATTCCATCTGTTCTAATAAATATGTCATGTTTGATCCAAACACACTTTAACTTTTAATATTTTATATAACTTCTATATTTATTAATAGATAAATATATATAAAAATAAATATATTTACTAATGAATAAATACTTCTTCATTTCATACCCCTTTAAAATGAGATGCATTAATTGCATAGGTAGGGGTGTCAGTTTCAGGTTTCGGGTCGTGTTCATGTCGGGTTTATCAGGTTGTATAATATTTCAGGTCGGGTTTCGGGTCGACCTGATTTCAGAAAAAATCCAAAATGAGCAAACCCAAACCTGAAATTTTTTGTGTCGTTCGGGTTCATTTTTTCGGGTCATAGGCAAAAATTGATATAATTTTATGTTTCGGGTCGTGTTCGTGTCGGGTTTATCAGGTTGTATAATATTTCAGGTCGGGTATCGGGTCGACCTGATTTGAAAAAAACCCAAAATGACTAAACCCAAACCTGAAAATTTTCGTGTCGGTTGGGTTCGTATTTTCGGGTTCGTATCCAGATTGACACCCCTGTGCATAGGGTAGGTATGTCGGAAATATAGTCATAGACTCTATATTTACTTTATCTATTTTAAAGTCTAAACAAATACAGTACTAGTACAATACATTTCAAATGGCATGTATTATATTGGACTTGCATTATAAGTTAATAGAACACGAGCCTGTTCGCGAGCTTTTCGAGCCGAACTCAAAGGTGTTCGGCTTGGTTTGTAATTAAATCTAGTCGAACTCGAACTCGAGTCGAGCCTATTCGAGTCGAATTTTGACCGAACTTTGACCGAACCGAGCTCGAACTGTTCGCAAATTACCCACGGTTCATTAACAACCCTAGTTGGAGACCAATTAATATAAAAATGACTGATTTGGGTAGAGGACTAAATAAAATAAAATAAAAGTTTATGACTCAATTAGCAAAAGATAAAAGAAAAAGGACTAATATTATGCCCATGTGTGAGGTTTAAATTTAAACCCTTGCCACGTCAGCAATTAGAGCATAATTAGTTAACAAGGGACTGATTTGGACATATTTAACATTTGTAGCGGATTGTTTTGATAATAATAGAAACATGACTGATTTAAATTTTTGGAAAAGAAAAAGGACGTATTGGTCCATTTTTCCGCGTTTAATTGTAGTATATAGTACTTATATACAAATACAAATATTTTTTACTCTAATCTTCGTTTTTTACAGTCTGTGGTGAATTGTATACAATGTTGATTCTATCATTCTAATAATTGTAACGATGTTTGATTCATAGAAAACTTTTTTGCAATTATTTTTAAAATATAAAATCAAACTTCAAATCAAAAATTTTAAACAATTAATCAATAGTAAGAGTAAAGAGTTTTAGGATTCAAGTTTGAGATAAAGGTAAAAAAATTATTTTGAAAGATGTCCACCTATAAAATTCATTATTCATTGTATTTTGAAGATTGATTTTGAACTTGGAAGAGGGTAGAATTTTTTTCTTTTTTTTTTTTTTTCTAAGCCAAAGCCAGGTAATAAGGCAAAAGTACAAGGAAAAACAAAACAGAGGAACCGAAACGAAAGTCTCAAACTACCGGCATCTAGGGAAACCCACGCCAGATGCATCCCGCGCCAAGTTCCCACTCACAAAGTCGGGCGTTGAGATTTTGAAAGTGGCAGCTATCTAGGCTGTGTCTGATCTCCTGGATCCTAAGGATGTGTGGAGCCAACGGATGGAAGCAGTTGAGATTTTGAAAAATGGTTGAGGAGACTGAGTATAAGGTCACCTTGTTCATGCCCTGATTTTTAGCAAACTCTAGTCCAGCTTCCACAGCAACCATTTCTGCCTTAGCAATGGTCGTTTGGCCAAGGGAGTCGCTGCCACCCCCATCCACTGCCCTTTCTCGTCCCGTACCATAAACCCATGACCCGACTTCCCCGGACTGCCAAAGGAGCTCCCATACACATGGATGATCATGTCCACTGCCTTATTGTGATTCCAATGTACCAAGCTCCCACCTTCCTGCTCATTCCGATTAGGCTTGTGAACCCGATTCATATCCCACGTCATGCGTCTAATTTCTCTAAGTAAAACTCCCACGGTTTGTACTCCCCCCTGAAAACTCTGTCATTCCTTTCAATCCAAATACACCTATAGCAGCAGCCACAAGATGCCCATAAATTTGAAAAGAGCATAAATGAATTCCCTAATCTCCTCTTTGCAAATATCATCACATGAGGGAGGGATCCGTATATGTAAAGCCTTCCAGATTTGAGTAACCCAAGGACAGGTGAAGAAACAATGGCTCCACATCTCCTCACTGTCCCCACATATAACACACAAAGGGGAGGTAGCCAACTTCCTCCGGTATCTAGTCAAATTAATCGGGAGAGAGTCTTGGCAAATCAACCATATCCAAAAACCAATCTTTTCCGGTATGGAAACTCTCCACATCCATTTCCAATCCTTAGTGTTCGCCTCTGCCTGATTTATGTAACTATAATCCGATGAAACAGAGTATATACATGTTCTGGATTCATCCCAAATCCACGAGTCCTGTGCTTGATCGTGCAGTTTGGGAGGACGTGCAGAACAGATGCTCTTCCTGATGGGCTCAGGGACCTGAGTGTAAACATTTCTTCACATCCAGGCTCCTTGGTTGATAATGTCTTTGACTGTCAAATTAAGATCTTTGACCGCTACAAAGGGTAGTTTCGGTCCTATCTGCTCATCTTTCCACCAAGTGGAAAACCATAGGGAAGAACTCCCATCTCTTAGCCTTAGTTTGAAGCCATCTTTGATAAGAAGATATGTTTTCAGCAAGGCTCTTCTAAGACTAGAAGTAGTCTTCTGTTCCACTCTAAATATGCTATCCATGTTACTGCTATTGTCTCCCTTTTTCAACAGTTGTACCCATAACTTATTTGGCGAGTGTAGAATCTCATAAATGAGCTTTCCGATGAGAGAAATATTCATTAATCTGGACTTCCTTAAGCCCAGACCGCCAGCAGGCTTTCCTTGAGTTATAGTGTCCCATTTAACAAGATAACCTTTACCAGTCCGATCCTTCCAAAAGAATTTGTTGATCCTTTTATCAATCGCGTTACAGACTGACTCCGGGAGCCAATAGAGTTGCATCGCGTATGTGGGAATGGCTGCCATCACAGCCCTGCACATGGACAATCTCCCGGCTTTGTTGAGGAATTTGGTCGCCCATCCTTCCATTCTATCATCGAGTTTGTCCAAAATGTAGGCAAAATCCTTGCATTTTGTACCTCCCCTTCACCATAGGAAAGCCCAAATAAGAATCAAAATTATCCACAGTCTCTATGTTTAGGAAATCGAGCATCCATCGCCTCTCCCCATCCGGAACTCTCTTCGATATAAATATGGAGGATTTTAGGGGATTCAATTTAAGCCCAGACACTGCTACAATTCTTTAATGTCTAGTGGATGGTAGCAATGCTCTCTCTATCCGCCTCGGCCCCCAGGATTAAGTCATCCGCAAAGATCAAGTGGGAAATACACACACTAGATTCATTCAGTTTGATCATTCTCCAGTGACCTTTCCGTACATGCTGCTGGATAAGGAGGGACAACTTCTCCATAATGATAAGGAAGAGGTAAGGAGATATAGGTTCCCCTTGCCTCAATTCTTTTCCCGGCCTGAACTCCCACAAGACTTTTCCCTTCCACAACACTGAATACATGGGGGAGAGACGCTGAACATGATAAGTTGAATCACTGCCCTTGGCAACCCCAATTCCTGTAGACAGAGCTCTAGATAATCCCAACGTACGTTGTAATATGCCTTCGCCACATTAATTTTCAAAACCACTGCCTGAGCCTTATATCGGACTGTTGAGAGTTGGTTCATTAGCTCATGTAAGGTGACCGCATTGTCCACCGTCCCTCTCCCCGGGAGGAAAGCTGCCTGGTGAGTGGAAATGGTGTCTGTTAGCATAGGTCTAATTTTATCCACCAAGACCTTGGTTAGGACTTTATAAAGCACATTGCAAAGTGTTATTGGATGGAAGTCCCTGATTCTAGTCGGCACCTCCAATTTGGGAATGAGACATATGTGTGCCCTTGACAAGTCAAGATCGAAACACCCTTTCAAGAAGGCGTCTTTCACAAATATACAAACTGATTCACCGATTATGTGCCAAAGGGTTTTGAAAAAATGGCCGGGGAAGCCATCCGGCCCCGGGGCCGAGAAACCATTTAGACTCATAACCACTTTCTTAACCTCCTCTGAAGTAATGTCCCTGTCCATATGTTCAATAAATTCCCTTTCCACGGAAGTGAATTCCGGTGGGAGGTCCTCAGGTTTTGTGTTAGCAGTGCGCTCCTCCAGACTTATTGTAGGGCGCGCATATAGCTCTTCGTAGTAATCTCTAACATGATCCTTTATGGAGTCTTTATCTTTAGACCAAGTCCCATCCTCAACAAACAGACCATGTATTTTGCACCGATGCCCCTTGGATTTATCCTTTGCATGAAAGTAAGTGGTATTTCTATCCCTCAAACGTACCCATTCGTCCTTAGCTCATTGGTACCAATATAATTCTTCTTGCCTTAGTACCAAATCCAGCTCCTTTTTTTAGCTCCTCTTCCAGGAGGAGGAGCATTACTGAGTCCACCCTTTCCAAAGCTTTGGCCAGGCCTTCCAACCTTTTAAGAAGTTTGAACTTTTTCCACTTAAAGTTCCCACATGAGGTTTTATTGAAGTCTGCTAAGGCCTGTTGGACCGCCTTCATCTTAAGGATCATAGAAGAGCCATGCCCCTCCTAATTTGACTCCACAACCGATGAGTAATCCTTGTTTTCAGCCTACAACGCCTCCCATCTAAAAATTTTGCCATCATTACGAGGTGGAGGGAGCCGCAGGAGAGTAGTAGTGGACAATGGTCCGACCCTATACCTTGCAACACTTGGACAAAGCCACAAGGGAATTTATGTATCCACTCCATGTTACTCAAACCTCTGTCAAGTCTTTTATATATCCTCCCATAGTTACCTCTAGGTCTGGACCACGTAAAGCAGCCTCCTTGAGTATAGAGGGTGACCAAACCGCAGTCATTTAGGATATCTCTTAACTCCTTCGTTCTGTTAGTGTTGTGGAGATCACCTTTGACCTCGAAGGAGGCTAGAATTTGATTGAAATCACCAATTATCACCCAAGGTCCTTCAAAACTCTCCGCCAGGGCCGCAAGATCCTGTCAATTCTTCTTGCGCTTTGTATAATTAGGGGCGACATAAATCGCAGTAATGCACCACTTTGTTTCGCTGTTACTCAGTTCAAGGGTGATCATCCTCTCTCTATTGTCTACAACCTGAATTTGTACCTGCAAGTTTAATTTAGCAAGTGTCCAGATTCCACATGCCTTACCTCTCACCTCCTGGATACTGACTGAATCGTATCCCATCTACACCAGTTATATTGTGTGAAATCCATAAACACTAATGACTGATAAAGGTAAGAACAGTTACCTTAAGGTGTCTCCTTCAGAGGTGTCTCCTGGAGCTCCCCCTCTTCCATGGCAGATTCCACAAGAGCAGTCCTCCATCTCCGTCCCCTTCCCCAGGTCCTTCGCCTGTCCCTTATTGAAGATTCCCAAAGGTTTTCCACTGAGGCCAAAACCTCCATGCTTGCTAACTTTGGGCCTCACCACTGGGCCTCTAAGGGGCCTATTGATGTTCTGGGTTTAACAAAGAGACGGGCCCAATGCTTTGTTGTTTTCCTTTCCTCTGGGCCATGCCAAATATATTGGCAGATGGCTTGCTTTCTTGGCCCTTGGCCGGTCTAAGCCCAATAGGTTTCCTCTGGATAACTTCTATCCATTCCCCTCCTTGTGGCTGCTCAGGCACAACATTAGAAGTCACGAGCTCACCTAGAGGAAGCCGCTTTCCAGAGCTTGTTCCCTCTCTTTCCTTAACTGTGCTCGCCTCTGAACCTGTACCCTTGTTTTGCTCAGTACTCTTCCTATCTTCTTTGGTGCTACCCTCAGTCACAACCTTTTTGCCTGAGTCCTTAACTTTTTCACTAATAATATTTATGGTAAAGTCAAACTTTTGTTGCCCCCTGCATTGGCTGCCCTTTCCCTTTTCATGGTCTGGTTTGGTATCCCCTACCAGCAGTTTCCGGTGAGCTCACTTCCCCATAGCCGGCGGGTTGGAGCATGAAGTACTGCCATGTCCATACCGATGGCACTTGGTACAAAGGAGATGCAGTCCCTCATGGATACCTTTTGCCAATAGTTTCCCACAAGAATGCTGGAAACCAGGGGTAATCGGAGGTTAATCTCTACACACACACGGGCATAGCGACCTCTGTTGATGTGCTTCGTCGTATCATCAACCCTCATCGGTGTCCCCAACACCGACGCCATCTTTGTGATTAGAACTTCATCATACATTTCGAAGCATAATCCAGGAAATGTGGCCCAAACTAGAGTTTTGCAGGGAGTTTCCCTTGCTACCGAGAAGTTCAGCCTCCATTGGGTGATAGTTAGATAATTATCATAAACCATCCATGGTCCTCCATTGATGATTCTTGTCCTGTCCTCCTCTCTGTCGAATTTGACAAGGTAAAATCCTTGGTCTATATCTATCATCTCCATTCTTCCATGTGCTTTCCATAGTTTCACCAACTTTTCCAATAAGGCCTTATAGCTATCCTTTTCCCTAAAAGAGAGATTATCAATGCATTCTCCCAAGGTTTGCAAAGTCTCTTCTGCACTTCCGGCGCCATGGTGATTCTCAGCTTAAGTCGATCTCCGTCGATGAAAGGTCATCATTCCATCATGATTCTGAACATCCTTGAGGGGAGAGGGCACAGCCTCTTTGCCTGCTAACACCATGTCTCGAAAGGAGACCTTAGTAGCTCTGGTGGAACCGAGCTTGTCTGGTGGAACATCCGGTAGGACATTCGGGAGTCCGGCAGGTTGACTAGAGAGCATTTCCGTATTCATTTCACTGGAAAAGGGTAGATAGAACATCCATTGGTTCATCCAGAAGAATTTTAAAGGATATTGATATTTGCATCAAATTTCACCTATTTTATAAACACAATCCACCTTTGAAAAATTCAATTCATGCAGCCATTCTGTAAAAAGATTTTGAATTCAAACGAATTAACTTGTGATGTCTTTTCTCATTGCAAATTAAATCCTCTTATTTCTTGAAATAATTCATGGCGATATGTGGGCTCGTATATTCACAATATGACCCATTTATGTTACTAATTGACGTAGGAGCACGATAGTCACGTATATGTCTATTATCAATTCGCAACATGACATTTGCAATAGCATTTGCACAAATTATTTTATTGTCCGTTCAATCTTCGGATCATCCAATAAATACAAACCTCCTCGATAATAATAATGGAGAATATTCATCATTTCTCATTTATGTATATACACAAAAATACCCTTATTAAATCATTAATTAAAATATTCCAATTGATGACTAGACTATCGTTAATGAGGTCTAAGGTCCCCATATATTGTGTAAGCAAGCACAAACCAAAAACCAGTGTTTAAACTAGGGTACAAAATAAACAAAAACTCAAAATACTTGCATTAATTGAAAGGGCAGTCAAGGATTGATTCAATTTACAAGCCTAAACACCTAATAATACATCAAATGACCCAAGGATTTCATATAAGCTAGCAAAACAAACCACAATGCAACTTTGATACATTGATATCAATGAAGCCCGACACATGCAAATCACTCGCAATCGAATTGATTTTGATCTCTTGATAAAAAGGAATCACCCTAATCCCAAGAATAATTGGAGAAATTTGGAGTAATTTGATGAATGAAGTCTTGACCAAGAAATGAGCTAAAGTATGATATTTGTACATGCGATTTAAGCAGATGGCCTTTTAACCCATTAAGGCCTATGTAGATAAAGAATGTGGATATGGGCATAGTCATGACTAAGTCTCATATGGCTTCTTGTCAACTCTCACAAGTCCAAGTCTCATATGGCTTCTTGTCAACTCTCACAAGTCCATTTTTCACCCAATGTAGAGGTTGGTCATGATAATGACTTGGTTAACAATGCTTCTTGTCAACTTTTCAAGACTTGAATTGTTCCTTCCATTTCCATGCTTGCCGATTGCCATCCTCTCTTTTACTTGATCAATATCATTTTCCTACAAAACTCACTACACAAAAATCATTTCATTCAAAGTTAATAGGATCTTGAACATCATTGGAATTAGACTAAATAAATTTAGATCAATTTGGTGCCTTATTGCAAGACTTCGGGTGATAGGTCTTATAGAGATCTTGGTTGATTCATTATGCACTATGGTGCTTGCACCAACATGCTATATTTCATGGAACAACTATTGTGAAAATAAAATTGAAAAGTTATTATTGTTACGCCCATATCAAATTAGTGTCCTAGAAAGAGCTCAATATCCTATATATGAATTTGTAAACATTTAGTGTCTTAGAAAGAACTCAATATCCTATATACTCCCTCCGTTCTCATAAAATTGCAACATGTGAATAGTTCTTACTATTCATTGAGTAATTTCGATTCAATTTTTTTGGCACAATTCTATAAGATAAAACATAGTCAAGTGAGATCTTGTTGGATTCGTCTAATTGCGGTAGATTTATAATATCAAATTTTAAAATTTTTACTTTTATAGAATTTGAGATATTAAGCGTTTAAAAGATGTAATGGATTGCATGAAATCCATGAATGTTACAATTTTTGAAAACGGAGGGAGTATGAAATTGTGGATGTGCAGTCTAATTGCCAATTACGCCATTCCAACGTACTAAAATGGGACCTCAAATAAGATTAGTCATGTGTAGAGTTGGGAATAGGCCAGACCAGGCCAAGCTTGGTCTTGAACGGCCTAGACCTCTTTAACTTTTGAAACCTGAGCCTTTGACCTTCTATAGGCCTAGTTTATAAGCTCATGTATGGCCTTTTTGTTTAAATAGACCGGATTTAAGGTATTTTAGAGGTTTATTTAAGCTTATTTATTTATTTAATAAATACTACTAATAAATAAAAATGATAATAAATATATTAATAAATTAAAAAAATCATATAAAAAACTTAAACAGGCCGACCAAATAAGCCTAACAGGCATATATAAATAATCCGACTTTTAAAATTATCCCGGCCTGGCCTATTTTATAAAAACGCCAAGACATGTTATGTCTAAAATACGCCAAGCCGTAGGCCCCTGTTGGGTGGCCTAGCCTATTCCCACCCCAAGTCATGTGTTACGAATACGAATCATCATGGATTACTAAATATCTTGAGTTAACAACGGGTGTTCTATTTATTGCAAAATTTGTTGGTTGTTATTTTGATAAATCTCACTTCCCAAATTAGGCAAAGACAATAAGATACTAAAAAAATGAATTATTTGGAAAATTCCATTTGAGTTCCAGGCAATGTAAACTGGAAGTAAAATAACTGAGCATTTGTAGAAAACTATAAATCAATTACTCAATGTCATGCCCTTAATGATGCTACTAAAGTTGAAAATTGTATATCAGTTAGTAAATGCACCAACGAAAGAAATGATATTAAGAAGGACAAATATTGAGTGCTCCCTGTTTGGCAAAACAGTTAAATCCAATGAGCAAATTTGTCTCACAATATGAGATAAAATAGCTTATTTGAAAAGAGAAAATAACTTAAAACAGTGTTCAATCAGCTCTTTTTGAAACCGCTGCAAATAATAACATTTTTTTTAGCTTATTTTAGGCAAAAAGTTAGTCTCGAAATTGTCAAACAACTAATTTTAACTAATTATTACTCACAGAATCAGTTAACAGCTAACATCTAATTCCCAAACAGGATAATTGTATACTTGAAGTGGGACGCATGGTAGGCCTTTGGGTTACAAAAATAAATGGAGTGTTTGGACAATATCTTTTAAATGTTATACTCATAGATTTACTTAAAAACCCACAATGTTAGGGGCACCAAGTCTAAAAATATGGAAAAAAATAGATAATGTTAGGAGCACCCGATATGTGTTTACCCACTTTACTTTAGAAGCATTGGAAAAGCAAAAACTTACAAATGTAGGAGGCACTTTATATTAGGTTAGGGCACCTAAAATAAAACTCTAGCTTCCACCCAAAATCAAACACACAACATACATCACATATCTTTATCGAGAGAGAAAGAAAGAAAGAAGAGAGACCAAGGTCGAAGATTGAAGAATCTACTAAAATATAATATTCATACGAAAACCCGGGGACAACGAGGTATGGTGTTTAGGTAATTGCAAATTACAAAGGCCAACCCACGACCGTTTATGTAAAAGGGCTGGCCGCACGTGGCCGACTGGGTCTTATGTTGGATGGCCATGGGTGCCGATTAGGTCTTATATGAGACTGCTATGAGCGGTCGTTTATTGAACAAACATGAAATTTCAATCGGGTACGAGATTAAAATTCTAAAAACTTACATTTTTCACAACTTGGTATTGATCTTCATCCCTCATATGATGCACTTACGATCCAAAATATTACTCCTTCCGTCACAGTTAATGTGTCTCGTTTGACTTTTTAACTCTGTTTATTATTCAACCTTGGCTTAATTCTTTTGCAAGTATATATTTTAAAAAGAAAATATTCGAGTTGGGTTTTGTTAGAATCTTATGATCATGTAGTTTTAGAATAGATATTTTACATAATTTTTCATTGTATATATTTTGATATATTAACGATTGAAAAAATACATTGGATTATGTGCAGAAGTGAAAAGAGACAAGTTAAATGGGACGAAAGAGTATAAACTATCAATCAAGAAAGAAGAAAAACAAAGAACAATGGGAAGCTTTGGCTATGGAATTACTGTTTTGGGTTAAGATTATTGAGAAGAAGAAGGTAACAAATGTTGGGTACCCTAACATGCATACTCAAATAAATGGTGTGCGCATAACATATAATTTTCAATTATGTGCTCCTAACAAGTCTTGTGTTGGCAATGAATGACCCCTAATGTATGAAGGACTTTTTGAGTGTAACTGAGGGGCTGGGCCGATTTTTGAAACGGGAAATTATTGAAAAATCCCCCGTTGGGGTCCAAAGTACCTGCATAACCCCAGGAGGAATTTGATTGTTAGAAAACCCCCGGATGGGGAAAAATCAAAATAAAGGGAAAATAAAGTGAGTGGGCTGACATATTGTAATGATTAAGAGTAAGACAATATAATAGATTAAGTACTTTGTCTTCTCTCAAAGTTCTCCGATACTAGGTCACAACTTTAAAACAATTGAAGGGGAAACGTCCGGCCGGTGCGTTATTTATCGATTCGGAGTGGGGGGTTTGTAGTTAAATCGTGGAAATTTGTATTGTAGAAGGGGGACGACGTAGGGCAGCATGAAGATCGTGCGCGAGGGTTCCGGTGGAGAAAGAACGGTGAGCGCCGAAGCGGCGGTGGAGGTTGCAAGCGGTGGTAGAGGTGCGCGAGGGCTCGAATTGCGCTAGAGAGTGAAAGGGGTAAGTAATTTACACTTGAATTTTGGTGAATCTGTAGGGTGGGGATATTAGGGCAGCGGAGGGGTCCCCGATGCGGAAATGGGCGTGGAGTGTTTTGGAAATTTGCTTAAAGTCTTTGAATCCCACTTTGTTTTAATCAATTTTTAAGCAAAAAAACTGTTTTGGGTATTAGAATCTGTGGTATGGTGTATATAATTATTTGCGGGGATATATTAGTTATTGTTTGTTCTTGTCAATTAGTATGCCGGAGCGAAAATGCTAATCCAATTGTTTTGATTTCGAATACGTTGACATGAATTTGGGGACAGTAATGTTAATGTGTAGCAATCGCAAGATTTATATAATTGGTAGGTTGAAGGGTGGATTGTTATGTGCACTGGTTTGTTGTGTAGTAGAATTTGTGGTCTTGTGATGATGTGTATTATAAATTGTTGCAGGGAGTTTAGTGCGGAGGAGGCATTTTGTAGGGTGATCAGGAATGGCCAGAAAGTCTTCTGAGAAGACTGGTGGGACAAAACCAACGGAGAGATCGAATGAGAAAGGAGGAAGTAGGGAATGGATGGTTGCGGATGGAAGATCGAAGGAGAAAGGGCAAACTAGTGAGGGGATTTGTTTGAAGGATGGATCAAAGGTGAGAGGGCAGAGCAGCAAAGGGAAAAATAGGGAAGATGGAAAGAAGAAGAAAGCGGTGCGCAAAGAGAAGGGAAGAAGGGTTGTTAGGAAGAGTAAGGAAGGGGGGAGGCGGGGCTGACGACGAGGTGCTCTCCACAGTTTTTTAGGGCGATTATGGATGCAATTGTCGAGAGACTTACCGAAGAGCAGCTAGGTGCACTGAGGAGGACCCCTTTCTGGCATTTCATACAATGCCCAACAGGTTACAGCAGCTTAAGTTGGCTAGAAGCTTTGGTGAGGTGCTACGATGCAGAGGGTACGAGCTTCCTGATTGGAGAGGAACTGGAGCTGAAGTTTCCAGCAACGGAGTTCAGTTGCGTCATGGCACTGCAGAAGGAGGGGCTGTATGTCCACCCAAAATTGGAAGAGAAGAGTAGGATAGTTGATAAGTATTTCGGAGGAAAAGTTGCCAATGTGAAGTGGAAAAAGATTATTTCATTGTTAAGGAAAATGTGTGGGGGCGAGGCAGCAGTGTTGGGCAGAGAGGACCCCCAGGATGCAGCTAGGATGTATATATTATTGGTTTTCAACTGCATATTATTCCCGACCGCACACCAGTACGTTCCACCGTTTGTTATACACTACGTTGATGATCTCGGAAAAATAGGGAATTATGCTTGGGGAGCTGCGGCACACACATATCTGTTGGATTGCCTGAAGAAGTGCGCGAAAGGAAAGAAGTACGCCGATGGCTGCGTTCTCGGGTTGACGGGAAGTTTGCTCAATATGGATTTTTGCATATTGTTAGTTGCACAAAACTGCATGTTGTTCGTAATGAGAAACAAAAAGTGTGATGTGGATTGCAGAGTTGGTTTTTTGAGTGTGTTCCCCTGCTGGCGAAGCCTACTGGGAAGGCATGCGTACCATGTTTTGCAAGGTGGCGCAGCAGTCATCCAGGTCTTGTGGAATGCGTGGAGGCATTGAGGAAGATCAAGGCGGACGATGTGCAGAAATTTTATCCCTTTGAAGAGGAGCTCAGGTATTTAAGACCAGTGGTACAAGAATTCGAGGTAAGCGGTGGAAATTTTGTAAATGATGTGCTAAGACATCTAGATTTTGATGATTTTACATATATTTATTTGATGTGATGTCGTAGGATGTAATCATGGAGAGCAAACCAATGGAGAGACGTAGCGGAAGGGTGCGGGCGCCTGTGCCCGTGCGGCTCGTTCGTGGTCGAGGTGTTGAGGGCAAGCGGGCAGGGAGGACACAAGGGGTTGAGCCCAATGAGCAGGGTAAGAGGCAGCGCCTAGAGAGTTCGGAAGTGCGGACGGGTGGGACGCGGGTTGACGAGAGTGCCGAGCGTCCAGACAAGTTAGGCAAAGAGCGTAGCAGTGGGGAAGCCGGGGAGCAGAGTGGTGCGAGGGTAGGGGAGCACCTTGTTGAGAGTGAAGGGGCGCAAGTTGGTGTGATGGTAGGGGAGCAGACTGTTGAGAGGGAATCTAGGGAGTAGGATGGGGAGATGATAGGGGAGCAGACTTTTGAGAGGATAGGGGAGCAACATGATGATCATATTGGGATGGGGGTGGATGAGTGCCAGGATGAAGAGCCGCTGAATGAAATGTCCGAGGAAAAATACGGAGGTAATGAGTTGGAAGAGGATGGCAACGAGACTGAAGCGGAGAAGAATGAAGGTATAGTTTTATGTTTACAAATAAAGTAAGGAGTTAGGTGTACTAGTTATTAATGTTCCCGTTGGGAGAATGAATAATAAAGAAAGCTTCATGATATATTGTACATTATTTGATATATTATTGTTTTGTATAAACAGTGGAGGAGGAAAGAAGGACGAAGCGTAGGGCCGATGTTCGTGATGGGGGTATAACGAACGACACCAAAGAAGGGGAGGCTGACGGCGGGGATGAGAAAATGAGTGAGGGGATGGCCATTGTCCCATATGGGAAAGTAGAGGTAGGTGAGGGGATCGGGAGCAATCCGGAGGTGGAATTCGATGAAGGACGTGAGGACGATCAGGAATCCCCAACTAGCGTGGCAACCGATACTTTTTCATCCATAGTTGAAAATGTTCGGAACCGGGGTGACCGCAAGCCGAAGCCAAAAGACCCGGATTTCATGACACCAGTGACAACTCCTAGGGAAGTGAGAAATCCAGGGGCGAAGGCAGGTGCACCTCATCATCCTGTAAGTAAAGTGTGATTGAATAAAAATCTTCTTGGGGTTTAAGTTTTGTTTCTGGGACTGCCTTTTGTATAGCATGTGCATTTGAATGGAAGCTTAAAAGTCCTTATCTCTCTGATAGGTAAACATTACTGGATCCAAATACGATGAAGGCGACAATAGAAAGGAGGAGAAGCGTGAGAAAGCAGCTGTGAAAAAGTTTTGGACACGTCGGCGGTATTGTGGCTGCCAATTAATTGACAATGACACGAGGTCCAGGATTGATCGTTTTCTTGAGCAAGGATTTAGGGGGTAGTCTTTTAAAATAGCTGTGCATTTCAGTAATATGGGAAAGAATCGGTCCCTTAATAACCTCCATGGTATTTTCGAACAGGGCAATTGTTTGGTGTAGAGATCCACACAGGTTGCGGGTGTCTAGCTTCATGGACCTACTTTTCGATGCGGCACTGAATGATGAGATCATTCATGCCTGGTTGGACATTAACACGTCCAAGGGCTATATGAATTCACACAGTAGTTCTCATATGATGGGTTTCATTAGTTGCTGGAGCATGGTAAAATCTTTGAATTGGTGCCAGATTTAATAAGTGAACTCCTTATTTTTTTACTAATGTGAGGGGAGAGTTCTGTTACAAATTATTGTTTTTGTGGCAGTTGGCCATAATTGCAGGGGTAGCGAGATACAAGAAGGTACCAATGCAGAATGAGGATTATGATGATTTCCTGGAGAAAGCGCCAGTTTACTATAGGACGGAGTAACTTCGGATGATACAGGAAGGAGTGCAGGAGACCCAGTACTATGTTGTCCCGGTGCACGATGGGAAGTACGCTCACTGGCATCTTCTAATCATAGATCTGAAAATGAAGAAGATATTGGCAAGGGACCTTTTCAAGGGGAGGCGTTCGAAAACAGGAATGGATCGAGTGGTAAGTTAAATTCTATATGTACCAATACATTGTTTTACATCACAGCCTAAGGGAAAATCAGTGTGATAATGTGAATTTAACCCAACAAATTTTGCCAGGCAATGTTCTTCATCGGTTGGCTGCAGCGAAATTTATTTGAAGTAGATCCGACGGTCAGGCCTGTGGAGGGGTGCCGACAGCAGGAACCCCAATCCAATGACTGTGGTGCGTTTGTATGCCTTTGGTGCGAGGCATATTTACGTGATGATGCTGACTTCTGGAAGTACGAAAGCTCTGTGGATATCAAGTCCTTTCGTGCCCGAATGGCAAAGACCATTATGGAGGATTCTAATTATTTGCTTACAGGCTCTTAACTTGTTTGGGGTATTTAAGAAGACTTATGGACTAGATTCCCAATTTTTTTAGAATGTTGTTTCGACACTAGTTGCTTGTTTTCCCGTGAATTATAAAATGTGCAAATCAACACCACATGGAGCTGTCCGAGTTAATTGGATATGGGAAGTAACTGATTTCTTCGTGTTTATTGAGAATGGCATGGTGTAGAGAAAACTGGTGCGTTATTGAAAAGACGACAGGTTCTGCATTTTGGCTTAGACAAAAGAAGGAACCAAATGGGCCGAGTATAGCATTTATTAAAAAGTATATGTCGTATATGGGCCGATGTTAAGAGAGGCCCAATAAACATGACCAAATACTCTAAATAAAATAAGCAAGTAGCCCCGTACCCAATTGCACCTATTTCCTCTTGACTCTGCCTGAACTAGATTCAACACACCCATCAACATCCCAAGTAATGACCAACAAAACAGGGCATTACACAATGCCTGGAATGGTAAAGTCTGGATTTAGCTAAATGATTGACAAAAAATTTTGGCCGAACAATAAGCACTAAATGATGGGATGTAGCTAACAAACATTCTCATATTTGAGACACTACCAAATATGGCAAGCATTAAAGAAGAAGTTGTTTGGGGTCCATATGGAAAGTCCATAAATAGAACTGAAGAAAATAAAACAAAGTTCATTAATGCGTAGATTCCTCTGTCATCCATTACAACTTATAACATATATAGATATTCATTACAAAAGTGGGTGTATATCACCCCTAATATGTCAGCACCAGTAGACAAGGATAACAAATCCGAACCTTAAACAAACCCAGTGCAAATGCCAAAGTGCTAGGTCTTCAGAACACATTGCGACAACATCATCTTCAAACCAACCCATCAAAATGAACCCAGCATCATCTTCTTCAAAATACCATTACAAGATTTGTTTAAAACACTACTGGTCTTTCAATTTTAACAAAATATATGGATGGCAGTAGGAAATCTACGAAATTTCTTACCAACGGGCTAAGAATTGGGTGATGGCCGAGTGGAGGAAGAACTCGACGAAACCCTCTCCGTCGGACGATTCCTTGCGTGCGAACAGTAGGGCTACGGCGAGAACACCCAATGGGAGCATGATTCTCGCGAACGCCGGACGTGGTTGGGCTAGCCGGAGAGCCCTAATTTCTTCCCGGAGAAGTTCGAGCTCGCGGTTCCGGACGCTGTCGGTGGTGAGGACGTGATTGATGGTGGTGGTGAGGGTTTGTTCCACTTGGTAAACTCGCACTTCGATTGCTGGAATGCCGATGACCGGAGGGACGGGGATGGAATCGGATGGGATTTCCATGGAAGAAGGTTTTGTGGGATTTCAGTGCGCGAAATGGGCGATTTTAGGGTTTGAAGGGGCGGAAAAAGGGTTTGTGGGGAGGAGGGGAGTACACGCAATGATTTATAATAGATGTGGGAAGATCTTTGGGTAAGGGTGAAAGATCATCTGAAGCAATTGTCTACAGAGAAGTTTTCTCGTGGAACCCGCAAATGGGGGCGTGACATGTGGCATAATTTTCCCTCCAATTTGATTTTCACAGTATGTGTCCCCTCTCAACGGAGCTGTGTAAATCAAAACACTCAATCTTGCAAGCCGAGCAAATAAATCCACACTGACAGTATCCGATTTTGCAGAACGCGGTGCACCCATTCCTTACTCATACATACCAAATTTTTATGGTCATATTGCACATTAAGATATGCTCTGATCGCATCAGATTTTGTCAAACGATTTTTAATTATTAACCTTGGTTTCTCAATGCACATGTTAAATCCTCCTTCCGTTTTCTCAAAAATTTAGCATTCGTTATTTTCTCGCAAACAATGGACCAGATGAAATATTACGTACGTACTTACATCCAATGAATGGCGGATAACATACACTGAAATAAGTGTCTGAAACAATGGACAAGTGAAATATTATACTCTATGCACTTAGTTACATGCAACGAAGTGGTCAATATTTACACTGAAATCAGTTTAAGAAACAATGGTTAATGTAAATAATATACTACATACTTATTTATATGCAATGAAATACTGATTACATACACTGAAATCAGTTTCCGAAACAATGGACCAGGGGAAATTACGTACTTTGTTACATCCAATGCATCCCCCATTACATACACCGAAATCATTATCCGAAACAATGGACTAGGTGAAAATATACTCTACGTACTTAGTTACATGCAATGAATTCTCCACTATATACACTGAAATTAGTTTCCAACACAATGGAAAACTTAAAGAGTATACTTTACGTATTTAGTGACATGCAATGAAATGCCAGCAACTTGCTCAACATTTGATTCAACACAAGATGGATTGTAAAAAAAAATGTTCGACAGGATCCATTCAACACAAAATACAACATTATAGTTAAACCCATTACGAACTTCATCGTCCTCATACACAACGTACTAAATCATCATTACAATCAAGTACCCAAATATGAGGCAATCAAAATTGAGGACCAAAGTACAGTCTCATTTATATAAGGTTATAACAGTCAAGCACTCCCAAAACACACCATCCCAATCGTTCTCAGTGCCTCGACACGCGTGAAGCCTTGCATGTTTTACGGTTATGGCCTTGACCCCGACACAATCCACACCTCACCATCGGTATCGGCACCTGCGACGGAATTCTCTTTTTCTTCCTCCGACCAGGTTGTGCCCGCACATCCGGTGCATGAACAAAATCTGGATCGTTACGGCTCTGCACTACATCACCATCACTAGGTATCGGGTACAATATCCCACTGTACGTTGTTCGATATGCCTGCACGCGATAAAACGGATCACAAATATCGTATACACTACGGTGAATGTGATCTAGGCAAGCACAGGCATGCTTGCATGGAAACCGATATAATTGCCAGCATCCACAACTGCACGTGCGTTGTTCCACATCCACTGCCAGTGTCTTCTCGCCCTCAAAGATCTCGAATATTGTACCTGAAGCACTAAACACGCTAACTTCACGGGCTGCCAAATAATTCGCTCTCAATTTCTGCTCAAACTCTGGGCACAACGCTGTCTCCATCTTTGCCCCGGCCTCCCTTTTCTGATTAAACATGCCCATCGTCTTCATTCGAATGCTATTAACCATCCCTAGTGGAGGTAATGTCCTCGCTTCTTTCACCCATGAATTCCAACTCTCAGCAATGTTGTTATTCACAATGCCCCATCGATTTCCCACAAACAACGCATTTGCCCATTTGCTTGGATCGCTGGCAATTAGGTATGGCCCCGCAGCTGGTAGTGCTTTCATTATATCGTTCATGTGCCCTTCAAACTCAGCATATGTCGCTGCGTACGCCGCCATGTTTAGCTTCCCAGTCCAATAGTTGCTGTAGCTATAGTGATACTTCGTCATTACCTACAAACCATCAAAGTAGCACCGTCATTATTACCATTTAGCTTCAATAAATATATTAATTCGTAGATCAATGTAGTGATTTTTTACTTACCTTCGATTTAAAGTTATCCACCAGATGGCGCATACAAATGGCATGGTTGCAACCCACAAAAATATTAGGTATACCTTTCATCAATCCCGAATGCCGATCACTAAAAAACGTATACTGCTCCACACCTCCTCCCCAGTACGCTTGGAAATTGTGAACTTCAACTTCTCACAGAACCATTCCCAATTCTCGTCATTTTCTGAATGGACAACTGCCATCATCCGTACAAACATTACTATATTGCTCTCGTAACATTCACGCTTACATCATTTTATTTAACAACAAACTTACGGGCAAATGCGACGCACAACAACCCGTCGTTCGCATCTTTGGTTGTCGCAGCCAGTATAGGCCCCTTCCATTTGGATTTTATATGTGTCCCATCAAAGAAAAGCAAGGGCCTACATCCTGTCACGAAGCCGACAACACACGCTGCAAAGGCGATGAATAATCTGCGAGACTTCCCAGTTTCTTCAAACGTCTCAAGCTCCGCCATGCTCCCTACAATTCCATCACATTCACAACATTCCAATTACAAACATGATATAAAGCATTGTTCATATTTGGATAATACCAACCTGGATTTGTTTCTTTCAGGGCAGCACAAAACCCTCTTAACTTGTCAAAAGAATCAAAGTCATCGCCGTGTATTTCTCGTAGAGCAATCTCCCTCCCATTCCACGCCTTCCGATACTTGATTACAATTCCAAACTCCCGCTGCAGGTCTTTCATCACATTCTCCGGCCTAATTGTTGGGTCGAGTCGGATCTTCTCCCTAATTTGGCCTGCTATCCAGTTCGCATCTGCCTTCGGATTGTCACGATCCTTCAGGCTATCCAACCCACATGTGTGGTTCAGGTTGCATCTTCTAATCCCAAAACGTCTGTCCACCTTATGAAAAGAAGCATAGACCCGCTACGAACACCCCACAACCGTACATATTGCTGTTATTCTATCCCCGTCATTTCGCTCATACCTAAACGCACGCTTATTTGCTATACAGTAGTTTTTCAAAATCGTTCTGAATTGATTTGCATCCTCGAATATCTGTCCCACCCCCTTAATTGCACGACCCCATATCAAGGAACCTATTGGGGCATTTCTATTCGGCATTTCACCCTCTTCACTTCTTCCTCCGTCTGCTACCCTGCATTCCGACATTACAAAGGTCAATTAACATCAATGAATGAAGATTACATTGCTTTCATTTTAATATCGGATCAATGATTCAAATCACTCATTGAATTATTATATTCCACAATAAAATTTCGCATTAACAACCATACTCCCAAATAAATGCTTCTGCTCTTCTGTTTCCTCGCTTCACATTCAACCACCCCAACTACTGTAAACCCTAATCACAGTTTCTCATTTCACTAAAAAAAATTACACATTTAAGGGCTTATCAAGCCGATCCTCCGAACGCCATCATCGTCCTTACATATTGAATTCCACAATTTTACAACACACACTACCCATAATCAGCATATATGCCGTAACCCTTCTCGAATATTATCTAAGAAAAAATGCTACCTTGTTTGATTATGCCCGCGTTCAATCCGTCGAGCTGCTATTCTACACATTCCCTTCCCAACCAACCGATGCACTTCGACCATGTGTCTAACATCGTCGTCCGACCTTAACCCCATCGGTAACCTCTCCACGGGGTGCTCGTACTGCAATACGAAGCTACTCAAATCCAACCCTCTTTTACATGCCAGCACCGCGGTCAGCTCTCTCAGCTCCATCCGATTCCACACTTCCATGGACTCCATCACCCCATCAACCTCGCAGAATGCAAGAATTGATGGACCTTCATCGTTCTCCTCCTCGACGATGTCTACCATCTTCTCCGCCAACCGGGATCCCTAAATTTCTTCCTCCGATTCCAGAATGCCTTCACTATGATCATGATCGCAACCGATGACTTCCCCAGATTGTTACTCCCTCCACCATACTTACTGCTACTAACCTCCCTCCATAAGCCAATGATTAGGAAGTTTCCTTGAACTTTCCTTCATACCAAGGAAAACCCCAAAAGCCCCCTACCCACTCTTGCTGTCCAAGGGTATAAAAGTACATTGCTATTTCCTTATTTTTAAAATCCTTTTCCATTTACGTCATGTACTGAATCAGAATGTTCATTTTCTACCATGGGATTGGAGTTGGTAGTATATTGCTATGGGTACTGTTCGGGGAGTTTGGAGGAGTGGCTGGGTTTTTATAATAAAAACCCTTTTTGAAATGACACGTTTCAATTCAGCTTTAATCAAATTCAAATTGTTTTTTTCTCTACTTTTTCATTCCTTGTCCTCGGAACAAAGGTGTTCTGCTCTCCCTAGTCCTAACTCCTAACCCTAGAAATCTGCTCCTCACCCAAAATCATCCATCCCATCTCTGTATTTTTGCTTCAATCTCCACTCTAACCTCTCTACCCCCACTACACTACTGCCTCTGATGCCTCGTCCAGCCTCCGTTTCCTCATTCGCCTCCATTGCTGCCGATTTTTCTGTGCCTTAGCTCCATCTCCACTGGCATCGCCTATTGTTGTCTCCACTCTATGGCAGACGATGCATGCCCATGTTCACATGTATATTATATAAATCGTTCCAATATCATTTGTTGTTGTGTATTTCTTTAACTGTGCTATCACTCTCCTCCCCAGTTTCTTCTATCATTTAGGAGTATATGGCAGTAGAGTAGGGATGGCAATGGTCCGTTAGAACCAGAATCGATGACGAAAGTGAGTAGAGGAAGGCTTATGATGCAATTTTGCAATTATAATAGTCTTGATAATCCTGTTTACAAATTGTATATTTGTCTGTCAGCTTCGTAAAAGCGCCCATTTTATACAACTGTAGTGCTAGATAATTTTGTTTGCAGATTATTTCATATTCCTATTGGTGCACAAGTATATTTTCTTTTTGAAATTGACACTTCCAGTTCCTTACAATGATGAACTTATAACGAACACCATCTTTTTTAAAATTTTTGTTACGCACACCTACTCTTATTTATCTTCTCTGTTTTACACTTTCTAGGTTGCATAGTGTAGTTAACATCGTAATATGTAGACCTGGGCTCAAACTGTGGCAAATTGGAGAAAAGTGAGTGTGTAGGTAGCTTTCTTGTATGTTAGTGTTTATATTGTTATAAAATATAGTACTTACTTTGAAGCAAGATCAAAATTACTTGTGTTTATCTAAATAGGACAAAGAATTAGGTAGCAAAGTTTGGGAATCATGGATACGAAACAAAAACTTACCTCCTCTCACATAGCATTCTAGAGTTATTTTATCTTTGCATACAAATTGTTATCTTTTGGCAAGTTTAGATAATTTATGATTGCACATTTTATTTTGAGTGTTTTGAATTGATAATTGGCTTGCATTGCTTTATGTGCTACCTGCAAATATACTATGCATGAAAGTTGATGGTAGTGGTTCGGTTGCTTTATAGTATTCTTCAGCAATCAATTTATGCTAATGGTAAATGTGGTTCATATTTGAAGATGTTTTTATTGATGAGTAAGTTCACATGAGTAAGTTGTGAAGGGATTAAGGAAGTAACAATAATGCTTGATTTCCTCACTGTCTCACATCGGTTCTTTGTTTCTTCTTCTTGTTTGCAATTTCATGAATCAACATTGGAATAATTTATAGCTTTCTAATTGGAGAACACTCATCTGTTGGTGATTGTATTGTATATATATATTCAGGATTCACAAAAGCTCAATCGCTAATGCCAAACATGGTACAAATGGGCATCCGTATGGACTTAACCCAACTTTGATTTCTTTGGATGCTTCTTGTCATTCATATAAGTATTTTCTTAAATAATTAAATACGAGTCTAGATGAAAAAAAAATTATAAGGGACTGTAAATATGAGTGTAAGTAAATTATATACAGGATAAGTAAAATTATCATATTTGTTTTTCAAAAGGTGTTTTGTGCTCTCAATTCTTTACTGCTGCTATGGACGCATTATATTTCAATTGTATTGGTCTTAATCCTCCTTCCTGTCTTATTATGCTATGGCTTGTTTTTTGTTTACCGTTTTTTAATATTCTTCGTAGTCTAAATTATCATGGAAAGTTTTCAAATTCATCTATGTGTATTACAATCCTCACAAAAAGTGTAACTTTCTGCAGGTTCAGAAGATTGCGTCAAGAATGATTTGGAAAGGTTGAGGTACATGGTCATGATCCAGGAGGCGATGCCAGGAGCCGGTGACATAATCTATTTAATTTTGACTTGATGATTGATTTTGCCAAAGAATTTCCTTGTTCTTTGACAGAATTTTCATGTTTTTTACATTGTCTAGGTTAACATACTACGAATTGTAAACATTTACATAATGAAAACACGTCAGTTCAAGCCAAAGGAAAACTTCAGGGTTAAAATAGAGGTTGGGGTATCCTGGGTTCCAGATCTGGAGCAGCCAGCAACAGAACAGCAAGCAGAGCAAGTTCCAGTTCAGATGGCGGAAAATCTAGTACAGGAAGGGCAACCGATCGAGGCTGTGGCCCCAATGAAAGTGGATGGACCTCAAGAATCAATTGGTTCAGCTTCTGTAAGACCGGTGGAATTCTGGGCTTCAACCACAACTAGATGCAGGGTTGGAATTCAGCCTAAATATGATTTTGTTCCAGTAATGGGGGAGGAAGACATCCAAAAGGCGCTTCAATGGTAATTCAAACAAGGCAAGGAGATATTCGTGCCTTGCGGGGAACATTATCCCCGACAAGGGTTTCGGCGTGAATGTTCAAAATCACCCTGTTCTGGATACTTTAAGAACGCTGCATAGTTGGACTGAATTTCTTACACACCACGGAGAAGATGGGTACGTAGAGCTTACAAAAGAATTTTTCTGCAATCTGAATGAGCAGAATCACACAAGCTGGGTGAGGGGAACTGAAATTGATTTGTCTGCAGCATATCTGAATAGGTTCCTTGGCACCCCAGACTACCCAAGTGAATTTCCGCTGGGTGATATTCTCAAACTTAAGCGAAGGATGAGAGACAAACCCTTTTTGCAAAAGGTAGCAGAATCAATGACCATAAGTTCGCCCTCAGCCGTTCGATCCACATTTCCAGCATCTTTACTCAAAGTTGAGTTCCAGCCCACCTACGACTTCTTTATGTCCAGAATCCGTCCCAGCTCCCATCCGCATAATACATCAGGCGTAGTACTGATTGGATTTGCAAAGCTTTGGGCTGGGAGGAGGATTAATATTGGGGAACACCTCTTTGAAGTAATGATGAAACGAATTGGAAGCGGGCAAGCCTTATGCTACCCGAATTTGATTAAAAGAATTTGCATAGACCAAGGGGTAGATCTCTCAGTTTTTGATGGTGGCCATATGGTTCCCATGAACCCACCAATTCCAGTTCCTGACTGCCACTTTACTGAATTATTGACGTATGAACTTCCGCCACCTATCCTGGCTGGCTCTGACAGTGCACAATCTTCTAGAATGCCGCCGCCAAGGCAGAGGGCACCAAAAAGAGCAAGAACTGATGCCGCACCGCCCCCAACTGAAGCGCAAAATCCGCCAGTGGAACAAAATTTTGATTCTGAAGATGAACCGGTGGAGGAACATCCTGAAAATCAACCAGCTGAACCGCAACAGCCAAATGTGCCAGCTGCAAGTCAAAGATCCCTCCAGGTTTCCACCAATTCCAGTTCCTGACTGCCACTTTACTGAATTATTGACGTATGAACTTCCGCCACCTATCCTGGCTGGCTCTGACAGTGCACAATCTTCTAGAATGCCGCCGCCAAGGCAGAGGGCACCAAAAAGAGCAAGAACTGATGCCGCACCGCCCCCAACTGAAGCGCAAAATCCGCCAGTGGAACAAAATTTTGATTCTGAAGATGAACCGGTGGAGGAACATCCTGAAAATCAACCAGCTGAACCGCAACAGCCAAATGTGCCAACTGCAAGTCAAAGATCCCTCCAGGTTTCCCAATTCCCTGAACTCTCCCACACCATTAATGAGCTGAATCATAGTGTAAGCCAAATGACAGCATCAATGGCGGAGGGAATGAAAAGTATGATGCAAATTAAGGGAAGAAAGGGAAGAGGCGCGCAGAAAGGAAGAAAGGAGAGAGCGCATGGAAGCTGAGGTGAAAGTCGAAAGAGCTAAGAAGGAAGCTGAAGAAAAAGCTGAGCGAGAAAGGAAAGAGGCAATGGACCGGGAGGAAAGGAGGCAAGAAAGAGCTGAAGTGATGCAGCTACTGATGGCTGTGATTTCCCACACTTCCGGACCTTCCTCTCAACCAACTCCTTTGCCCCCTGTTGCTCCAACTTTGCCGCCAGCTGGCTAAAGTTCTGTTGCTGGAGATCCCCCTTTGTGTCAAATCCTTGAACACCATTTTAAAAAGTCATTTTGCTGAATATCTGATTAGGCAACATCTTTGCTGTGTAACTTATGATTTGTTAACCAATGGGATGATCCCCGGTGCTATTCTTAAGGTGATAACAGTTCTTTCCGAAGTTGTTCTCTGTTTAAACACCTGTATATATCTCCTTTCGTGCTCTCAACTTCTAGGAGTAGAAATGTTCGTTTTTTATTTTTAAATGCCTGCAAGACAGGCAGATGTTCATTTGAAGGGTTCTTGGAGTTGGGAGGTAATGTGGGGGAAGCTAGGTGCAAAGGATGCCTAACATTCTATTTGGGGACGCTTATACATTGGGAACCATAGTGATTTACTGTTTAAATGGAGGGAAACAAACACTGTTTTCTAGAAGAATCTGTTCATTTAATCCATTACAATTCTTTTTCATATTCTAGATCAAAATTCCCATCAATTCTCTTATGTCAAATCTCTCCCTTCCCCAAAGTTTGTTCTTGTTATTTCTGTATATTGAGTACCAATGTGATCCATTAGTGATTTATGTTTCTTTGCATGCCAGCCTTTAATGATTTGGCAACTGATGAAATGGTTAGTTGCATTAGCATCATCTGTTTTAGCCTTATTCTCTCTTATGTTATAAAATTCCAGGTCTGGTTTCCAGGAGGTCGAGTTACTTAGTCCATGTCTCCACAATGTTCACCAATGGTCACTTCAATTGGTATGCATAACTCAATACATGGTTGATGGTTCCTTCACTTATTTGTGGCAATTCTATACTCTCAAATAACAAAAAAGACATGTGGCAGTTCTGTGTTGCTTCTTTCCATGCTAAGACCTTTCTGATGATGTTCTAGATAGTTTTTCTATATATAGTTCCATGGATAAAAACAGCTAATTTCACTTTACAGTTTACACCTTGTGCTGCTAACATCAATATGGTATCTAAGTCGATAATTTACCTTATAGTCATCGATTCCTGTTTTCTTTAATGCTTTCAAAATTTGTGCATTACAGATGAAATAAAATTGAGATATTTTGAGGTTCTCCTACTTCCTATGTTATACTATGAAATTCTGTTTCTTTGATAATGAATCATCTGATTTAAAAATGATCTTATTCCTTCCACTAACATACTGGTCTGAATGTCCAGGTAAAACTCCAAACAAGACCTCCCTAGCTAGGGAAACTTAAGATTTTAATAATTCTAGCTCTCAGTTGAAACTGTCAACTTTAGCTGGGGAACCAGTGCGGATAAGCCTTTTTCTAGTATATGTCTTTTTCTTTTTTAACTGACAGGGGTTCTTTCTGCTAATATGTAAAAATATATATATATTTTCTAGTTTTAATTATGCGGTATTGCCCATATAGTGCTCAATTTCTGAGCTCTGTTCGGTTCTTTATGAATTCTGATCTGAAACCTCTTTTTCTCTTTTCATTTAATGCATTCTTTGTTTAGCATGAAGTCTCAAACTAAAAAAATTTGACATGGGCAATTAAGATCATGTAATCCTTTTCAAGCAAAATTATTATACTTGTGTGTAATGCCAATGACGGTCTTGCTTATACACCGGGCTTCAGTGGACGGGTTCTTTACTATCTGGTCGTTCCCCTACGTTCGTGCAGTATTGGAGGCTGATGCCCTTGGTATTTGGTTCCCAAGGGAGTAAAATTGTTTTGTATCAGTTCTTCTGTTTGTATGTTGTTTTCCTTTTATTTGTACTTTGAACCTTTTTATCTCTTATTATCTGGCTTCAACTTTGCTAAAAAAGGAAAAATCTCCTCAGTTTTTAAAGGTAAAGTTATGGAGTATTACCTGTTTATGCATATTTGTCTATTTAGTAAATTCATGTGAGAAGTGAGAACAGTGTGATATAACTGAGAACAGTCTTTTGGACCATTTTTAGTGGCTTTCAATTATTATTTTTGTTTGCTATCCTAGACTGAGAAACTAAAGCTTTGCTCTGTGACAGTCCATGCTATTTTATCCATCGGTTCTCAGAAAACCAATTCTGATAAAGGAAGACACTCCGAATAAGACATCTTTGGCAGAGCAACACTAAGTCACATGCTGAAGAATGCAATGGAATTATTGCTCAAGCAGAATTGAGAGACAAAATCTCAGATCATGATTGCCAAATCAAGATTTTATGCTGAAGAATAAGATTATTGAACGTAACGAGGTAGACACAACAAAAAACCACTGTCATTTCCCAAATGATGTGTGAAGACTTCCTGTACTAGTTTCAAAGCTCTGCCGGAGTCATTGCAATTCTGTTTCTATTAAGAAAGATTGCATTTTCTTCCATGAAGTAGTAATCGGATTTGTTTATGATATAGACAATTCGGTTGCGTACTTATCTTTTCAATTTTGTTCGTATTTTCATATAGTTGCATCTGAGACAGTTTTACGGATGGCTCAGATTTTACTAATTTCGACTGTGATGTATGTATGAATTTTTCTGACACTGCATTTGGCTGTTTCATTGCAGAGATGATAACTGAGACCAAGGCTGCAGCAACTATTGGTTTCAATTTCAGTAAATTTCCTGTGGTGAAATCTGGAAATACTTTTTATCATCTGATCTAAACCTACTTGTCTTTTGGAACTTGTAGTTATGAATAGATTTTCATTGTTGGGTACAAATCTGCTTGCTTTCAACGTACAATTCTGTGGTTCCATATGTTCTACCTATAGCCATATGAAGTACAATGTTTGTAGTTCATATCCAATGTGTTTTGGATATTTCTGAAGTGTTGATGAACATGAATAAGAAAAATTGGTATTAGGGAAAAAGATATAAAAATTTAAAAAATATTAATATAGAATAAATGTATATATATGGAGGCGACGAATCCTGTCGTCACCTTGGTTTTTCCTCGCCAAATTTGTTGCCTCGTTCCTTGGCAATTTCCTCGCCTTGTTTCTCATCAAATTCCTCGCACATTACATCATCTTATGATAAACCAATTCGATCCAAGCTATCCTGGCCTATTGATTTCTCACAAAATTCCTTGTCCATTTCGACGACTTGTTCCCTGCCAATTATTTTGCCCGGTTCATTGTCAAAGTTCTGATTACTTGAAAAATTACGGATTCAGTTGTTAAAAATTGTGGTAGCTAATGAATATCGGTCGCTAAACTTATGGCAATTAACGAATTTGAATCGCAAATTTGGTCGCTAACCTCTTTAGGGACTGAATTTTATCATGAATTTCGGTCGCTATAACAACAAATTCTTGTAGCAATATCTAGGCGACGACACGTTTTCGTTGCCTATATCATTGCCTTATCGTGGAGGCGGCAAAAACTTGTCGTCGCCTCTAGGCAATTTTTTTGTAATGTTGTTATTAGAAAAGTCACATTCACATAATTTCTTATATTATGGAGTAGTTTCGAACCAATGAACTTCCAGTTTTGGTAATCTATGTAAAAGAAAGGGAAAAACAAAATCTGAGAACTTCAATTGCTGGTACTACAATTGGTAAACTCTGTAAAAGAAAGAAAAAAAAATCTGAGAACTTCAAAGTAATACTTTATTTATTATAAGAATTTTTTTTTTAAATTTTTTTAATTTTTTATATTTTAGAATTAAACTTTAAAATTCCGTCACGATTCGGAACCGAAACTCTTCATCCACTAAGAATTTTGTGACCCAATTTATCAAGGGAAAATGAACTTTTCTAGTACGTCTCTGAAGTCACAGTACAATTCAAAATTCAATTTTAGTACACACTCGTGACCCAAAACTATATGTACCATACCTTTCGCAAATTCTGTGACAGATTAATAAGTTGGGAGCTAGCATGCATGTAGGGACCATGGCAGCCAGGGCTGGGAAAACTTCAATTTTCATCACATTATTTTGGTCTATACTTATAATACTCTATCCCCTTTTCTCGATTCACTGTAATAATACCGCTGACAGGCTAAACATCCCCATCAAAACCACCAAACCCCGCCCATGGTATCCTCTCCCCATCGACGGCTGTGATTCACTCACCACCCTTAGCCTCAAGCTCCCAGTCCACTATGTCCCTTGGATAAGATTCCCGCCACGTGGCGCCCTCTGATCATCGGGGTGCTCATCGATAAGGATATGATGAATTGAAACCCTATAATCTCTTGATTGCTTCGTTTGTGGCCAGGGAATGGGAAACCCATGGCACCCCTCATCTCACTGCCCTTCTCCACCCTCCATTTCTGGCCGTTGGATCATATCAGGCACTCCACTATAAAGCTCGATGCTGCAGCGATCACTCCTCTCATTGTTCCCAAGAAGAAGAAGATTCTAGAGGGAAACTTATAAACATGGCCACCTCAATGGTTTCCACCACCTCCGCCGCCGCCGCTGTTGTCAGCCGGTCCACACCGCAGGTGGCGCCTTTCACCGGTCTTAAATCCTCCGCCGCCTTCCCCCTCGGCGGCAAGAGTAACTTCGTCGAGATCACCTCACTCGCCACCAACGGCGGAAGGGTTTCCTGCATGAAGGTTCGTCGATTCAAATTAACCAAAATTAAACAACCATGTACACATCAAATTCAACAAAACCTGAATCAAAATTCAACAAAATGCAGGTGTGGCCGACGACTGGGATAACGAAATTCGAGACGCTGTCGTATCTGCCGCCGCTGACGAGGGAGCAGCTGCTGAAGCAAGTGGATTACCTCATCCGGCTGAAGCTGGTGCCCTGCCTCGAATTCACGCTCGGGGTAAGCCCTAAAAAATTATCCCCCAATCTGGATTCAAAATAAAATTAGGGTTTGTGTGTTTGTTTATATGTGAATAGGAAGATCACTGAATGTGTTGTGATATATGTATTTTTGCGTGCAGGAGCCAACCCCATTCCGTGAGAACGCACGGTCGCCGGGGTACTACGACGGGCGGTACTGGACGATGTGGAAGCTGCCGATGTTCGGGTGCACAGACCCGATTCAGGTGGTGAAGGAGCTGGAAGAGGCGAGCAGCCTTTACCCGGAGTCGTTCATTAGGATCATCGGATTCGATCCCTTAAAGCAAGTGCAAATCATCAGTTTCATTGCCCACAAGCGCGCTGGCTTCGACTCCGCATAGTTCTCCTTCTTCTTCTTCAACAATCATCAAATCATCAATCATCATCTGTGTCGTCGTTTTATGCCATGTGCGTTGTCGTTTCGGATTTCAACTTCTGTTCCGTACGTGTTGGGTTTTTTTTGGCTTCATTGATTGGTACTTTTCCTCTTTGGGATCTTTGAGGAATAGGAGATCTTGCACTCTATGAGGATAAGTATTAATTATTACTGTTATTATTAATAATATAAACCCCAATTTGTAGTATTTATCTACAAAAGAAAATTCAACACAGTATATTGATTTCATAAAATTTCATGATAGATAATTACTTTTTCCATTCAAACGCCACCAAGTTGCTGATCTTCTCAAATCTTTCTTGCGTGTTAATTAGCTCTGCTACTCTTCATTTGTTACCTGCAAAAAAAAAAAATCTCAAAATCTCTCTTTACTCTGCTACTCTTCATTTGTTACCTGCCAAAAAAAAATAAAATCATAAAAATCGATTTCTACCGACGCTTTGGCATGCAAAATCATGAATAACATAACCAACATTAATATTTTCGAATAAATCCTTTTCACTTGATAAAATGCCAAACCATTTATCTTTCTTATGACATTGACAACCCCATATAGATTTTTATCATTTTTAACTTAAAAAAGTTTTATAGGCAAAAGAGACATTTGGATAAGAATCTGCAGATTTTATGAACTTAAAAATTCAATGTAGACAGTGACTCTTTTGGCAGACTCATTTATGACACTCTTAATTCAGAGTAAAAGTGATAGTATAAATCAATGGGGTGAATTAGCTATTTTTAAAAAAATTTAACTTGATATAAATTGGTTTTTTTTACCCCACTAACGGTCAAACTATTAACTTTTAATCAAAATTTAACGATGGGATCAAAAGTAGAAAAAAAATCAATCTGACGGGATGAAATTTATAAAATTTCAAAACTTGGGAACAAAAGTGGGTGAAAGAAATTCATGTGGGACCAAAAATGAATTTTTCTCATGAAAAATGGAAAAAATGACAAATAGGTCATTTTTCTTTTCAAAAAATCCAAATCAGTTCTTTTTCTATTTTATTACTAAATCAGTCCGCTACAAATGCTAATTATGTTCAAATCAGTCCCTTATTCACTAATTATGCTCTAATTACCGACGTGGCAAGGGTTTAAATTTAAACCCAACACGTGGACATAATATTAGTCCCTTTCCTTTTATATTTTGTCAATTCAATCCTAAACTTTTATTTTGTTCTATTAGTCCTCTAACCAAATCTATAATTTTTATATTAATTGGCGTCCAACCTTTCAAATTATTTCATTTCAGGCCTAGAATTTTACTTTTTTTTATTATTACTAATCCATTTATCAAATAAATATCCAACATACTTCCGTAAAGAAAATTAAACACCAAACCTCATAAATTACGTTTGATTGCCTTGTTACCGGGTCTTCCAAGTTCCGGGATTTTACGGCCTCTCTCTAACAACCTGACCGCAATAGATGATTCATTGGTTTTGGTTTCCTTCAGCAACAATCAGCACAACCTTACTTTATTTCCTACCTTAGGACGTAGTAATGTTTGACTAAATGATTTTACTTGAATTTTTGAAAAATTATGGATACAGGAACCTTTGATTTTATTGAAAAAAAATATTAAAACTATTATTCAAATTTAATTAAAAATTTTAAAAAATAGCCTGAATTTTATTATCCATGCTTCCTGAATGGGAAAAAAGCCAATATAATCCCACAACTTTCGTGTATTTCTCAAATGGTCCCATAATTGTGCACTTCACTTAATTCATCCAATATGTTTGGTAATCCTCGCCCAAATGATCCCATCGGAAGTTAATTGCCACGATTAACGGGTAAATCATCCCACAACTTTCGTCCGTTTCTCAAATGGTCCCATAATTAACCCCTTAATCCTTGCGACACGTCAGCCCTTGAGATCATTAACCTT
>JAOANR010000001.1:30275897-30430772 GCA_030278955.1 Hygrophila difformis | reverse complement strand
TTGGAGAAATCTTCTCTACACCCGATTGAAGAGGCTTTGGAGGAAAGCGCTCAAAGTCTGAAGGATATGGATTCGGGAGGACTTCTGTTCCAAGAAGCCACGGTTCTTGAAGCCTGAACAACCAGAGGATTCAAATTGGACAGGATCGTCCGGAGACGCAGTTGTGGGGGAGTCGCGACTGCAGTCTGTCTGCAAACAGGGAAGTGTTGCGTTAGAGTTTGAATTGGTTGTTTGTGAGTCTTCTAGGTCTAGGATTTCTTGAGTATTAGTATACGTCGCCTGGATTGGAATCCCCCAGACGTAGATCCGTTGGATCGAACTGGGTCACCAAATACTTGTGTTTCTTTTTGTTTCCGCTGAACACTCTGTGCACACACCACTTGTTATTTCGTTGTTCTGACCACGGCTCGACGACGTTAGTTTTATCAAGATTTTACATAATCTGGGACCGACAACCATCACCTGACTTAGATCGCCTTCGCAAAATAAGAGGGTGTCGTCTGCATATTGAAGATGTGAAATGATCGGCCCCTCTTCTCCCACCTTTATACCCCTGAAAACGTCTAAGTCCACAGCTTGCTTGAATAGCCTATTCACTATCTCGGCCAAGAGTACAAAAAGGTAAGGGGATAGGGGATCCCCTTGTCTCAATCCTTTCTGAAGGTTGAAGAATTTCGTTGGAGAACCATTTATTAGCACCGCTGCCGAGGCTTTTGTCACACACTCTTTAATCCACAGTATCCATCTATCTCCAAATCCCATATGCTCCAACACCGAGATTAGAGCTTCCCACGAAACATTGTCGTCTGCCTTGGCGAAATCCAATTGGATTACAAAACCCCTGCGCCCAGAAGCTTTAGTCGAGTGGATGACTTCGGCAGCAACTAAGACCCCGTCTAGAATTTGCCTACCCTTAATGAACGCCATTTGAGTCGAACCCACCAATTTCTCAATAACCACCTGAAGCCGCCTAGTAAGAACCTTGGTCAGGATTTTATAAATGCTTCCGACAAGGGAGATAGGCCTGAAATCGCTGAAATTAACTGGAACTTCATTCTTTGGGATCAATGTGATGAATGAGCCTCCAATGTCCTTTGGTAGGGATCCGTCTATCTCAAATCTCTTAAACAATTCCATTATATAAATCCTCACGCGATTAGTTTAGGGTTTAATATAAATTCTTAGAAATTATATTAAACCCTAAACTAATCGCTTGAGGATTTATATATATGGGTAGTGAAGGACACATCTCTCAAACAGTTTGCATACAAAAAGCTTGAATACGAGACATTGATTAAGTGACTAGAACCCCACTCTATATTATAATTAAGATATACATGTTTTAAGTAAGATTCCTTATATACATTAAACATAGTAATATAATATTTCTGATAATTTAAAAGATGATAATCTATATCTCGGTAATTTATATTAAAAGTGATTTAAAATGTGAGAATGCACCAATCACCCTTTTAGTTTGATCAGCAAATGCATCCATAATACACGTTCTCTTTTTTTTTTTTTTTTTTTTTTTTTCGGTAGGATTACACGTTCTCTTTAAATATGAATGATATCTAATAATTTCTTATCAAATCAAAGCTCATGGAGACGAGGCTTAAGGGTGAAGTCCCCTGACCCCCAATCTATCCAATCTATAGGTTGGGGGTAAGATTCCCCACATGTCCAATTCCTAGATATGCCCATAAAACCACCAACCACGCCGGTTCGAAATGGTGGTTCTGGTTGGAAACGGAATTGGCCGGCCAAAGCTGGTCTTACAGATTGTAAAAAGAAAAAATCAAATCAAACGGCAGTTAACTGTAACCGGCGGTTCGAACCGGCTAAACTCATCCAATTAAAATTTGACTGAAACCATTGATTAATCGTAACTGGTGGTTCGAACCGGAACCGTCAGTTCGGTTTGTGCCGGTCACCTCTATCTATCCCCTCTATATCTCTTTGTAATTTGTGTAGCTTGGGCTCCCACCACCATTTCCTACTCTGTATTGGCATTTAAAAAAAAAAAAAAGAAATCAAAGCTAATGGCACCCAATCACATTATTAAATTATTCAAGAGCAAATGATATTCAATAAATCTAAATGAAAAAAGACCTCTAGCAATATTAATCTTAAAATATCATTTCTCACTCTTATGCTTTTGTGTTTTTGTTATACACATACGTGTATAGTAGGGTGGATGTCTATCAATCCTAAGCTTATGTTAAGCTGCCACCTATCTTTTGATTTCATGGTCATTGGCTGAAAGTTATATAAATACCCCGATCGAATGAAGACTGTATGATTGTACGAGGAGATTATGCCGGAGTTCTGTTTTTAGTTGTAATTTTCTATTGCTACTTTTCAATATAAATTATGTCTAACCTTGCAAAGCAACGTTTTACGTCCCTTTGAAGTTTCCGGAAGAAACTCTCAATTCTGGGCAATAGATGTGAAGATGCATCTTAAATCAATGAATTTTAAAAGAACTATTGAAAAGGGCAATGATATAACAAATTCTGAAAAGGCGATGATTTTTCTGGGTCATCATTTTGATTCAGTCCTGAAATCTGAATATCTGACCCTCCAGAATCCTGCTGAGCTCTGGAAGGATTTAAAAGAAAGGTATGATCACCTGCCTAAGGTAAGAAATGATGGGCTGACGTTGAAATTGCGGGATTTTAACACTGTCAGTGAAAACATCCTAGTGGTGCCAACTCAACCATCAATTAGGAGGCTTAATCCGTGTCATGTGAGTTAATCACCTTCATTAAGTGGCTTGATGACTAAAGGGGTACGAGAAGTGAACATGTTGGACGAATTTAGTAATTAGAAAAAATATTGAACTCTATGCGTAAAGGTTTTAATCATATTTTTTAAAGTTTAGAAATACTGAAAATTTGAATTTTATGGAAAAAACTATTAAAATATTGAACATACATAATTGTATTTAATGAGGAAGGCATCACACACCCTTAGTTTTTCATGCAGGCGAGAGAAAAGGAACCAAATTATATGGGGTTAAAGATAAGAAATTACATATATAAGAATAGAGGTAAAAAAATAATATTTTGAAAAGATAAACTTGGCTAGAGGTCTATTTTTTGCAGTTTCAAAATGTATATGGCAATTTAAGAAGGAAAATCTTTAGGTAGCAAAGTAAAAATCAAGTGTATATATATATATATATATATATATATATATATTTTGGTAAACAACTTATACATGTTAGGAAATAGTGGTGGGAGTCCATTCCACATAAATTACAAAGAAACAAAGGGGAGGGATAGAGAGCCGGGTGGGAAATCGATATCCCAACCTATAGGATGGGAGTCGAGGAATTTGGCCGCCCCCATCCCCAAATCCAGTACAATTAGTTTAGTCTATCATATCATTTTTTTTTTTTAAAATAAAAACAGCTAGACCGCCAGTTATGAAGGAAATTTCAAAACTCCATAAACGAATATAATTAATGGATTGAATCATTCAATAATACCATGTGTAGTTGACATGACCTTATCGCATATACATGTTTACTACATTTCTTTTGGAAGAAAAAAAAAATCCTTCTCTTGCACGTAACATCTCGTGTGTATTCTTCTTAATGACATAAGGTGCATGGATCACCAAAGTTGATAATATATTCATTTATTGACTTTTGAAAATATTGAAAATATATTACATAGCATCTATTGATTAAGTAAGTTGTTGTGTTCGGGCCCTTATGAATGCAACAAATTATTTTGGAAGTAGTCTAACAACCAACTGAACCAACAAGAACCTCGAAAGATTAATTTCAGCCTTTGGTTCTTGCGGATGCTTCTGGTGCTTGCGCCCGTCATTAATTTCTATGATTTTTCTCCCTTGTCTTCCTCCCTTTCCCATTCTGTAAGTTTTTCTTAGATTTGATCTTTGTTAAGTGGTTGGGAAATAAGAACCATAAAGGTCCTTTATGTATCAATAATGCCAATTTTGTCCTTTATTTTTGCTAATTATCAAAAAAGTTCTGTAAATGTCTTATTGTGACTAATTTTCATTATGTGGTCATTTCAACAAATTATTTCAAGGTACCTCTGGGCATTTTAACAAATTAATTTCAGGACTAAAGTGCACAAAGTCAAAGCTTTTTGGTAAAACCAAGCAATTTAAAAGTTCGGTGACCTAAAAATAATTTGTTAAAATATACACATGATAAAATATGTCACAATAAGATAGTTAAAGTACGTAAATGTTAGATAATTAACAAAATTAAACGATAAAATTGATAATTATAGATGCACAGAGGAGGTTTCTGTTTCTTGTTCCAAGCGTTACTTATATGCACAGAGGACGTGTCAGTCAAATATAAATTAAAATCAATTTTTTTATTAAGCGGGAACTTTTGACCATATATAGCATATTAATAACAGCCTCCATGGGGGATGAGTTGCCATTTAAGTTTTATATTATTTCACCAACTAATACCCAAAAAACTTTCTTCTACTATTTATAACCCCAATCCAGAGGATCATTATCATCAATTATAAGCAACTCAAGAGTCGATAATACTCATTACAAAGACCTCAAAAATGGGGAAAACTTACATACTTTTTTTCACGATGCTTTTGTCCATAGTAATAAGCGGTCGTGGAGATCTCGATGACGACAAAAACTGGATCCTCGATGCGCTTGGTCATCCAAAAGTTGCCCAACTTCAATTGTATGCTCAAGACATACTGAGCGGGGCCTGTCCCGACAAATGTCGTGGTGGCATCAGCCAATTCGACTTCTTCATCGCCTACGTCTTTCGGACTGGTGGTGGTGATAGATGATCCGGTGAGAACCGCGCCGACCCCAAATGCTGATATAGTGGGCAGAGCCCAAGGGCTGTTTGCCTCTGTGTCATTGCAGGAGCTCACAGTTGAAATGACCTTTGATATTGTATTTGTGGGTGGTGCATATAATGGAAGCAGTCTCAGCGTTGTTGGCCATAGCTCATTCTTTCGGCCGAGTCGGGAACTGTCGATTGTCGGAGGAACCGGCACGTTCAAGTTGGCACGTGGGTTTATTGGAGTTAGGACAGTGTTCTTCAATAGTACCACGAACGATGCTTTCTTTGAGTATAATATTACTGTGATTCATTATTAAATATTCACATGATGATGTATTATGGGGGTTACTATTCAAACTCTTGGAGGTTTTTAATGTGCCGAATGAATGTGTTGGATTACCAAATAAGTGAGTACGTAGGTTGTGTTGTTCATCTATGTATTCTAACATATATATATATATATAATAAAATTGTATTACATTTGTTGCCTAGTACGGAAGTGTTTGATCTGGTTGATTTGTGCTTAATAGAGGTGATTAACGAGTAGAGGTACTCGAACTCGATTCGGAAAAAAGTCGATTCGTACTCGAAAAATTCAAGTCGAGTCGATTAGTCGAGTATTTAATCCAGTATCGAGCTCGAGCTCAAGTAGTATTAGCCGAGTATCGAGTCGAGTACTTGACTCGTTTTTTTTTTTTTAAATTAATTATTTTATATTTTATATTTTTAATACTCTTTAACTTATAGTCGAATATTTAATACTTTTTAAAATTAAAAGATTGCAACATTAAGTTGCAACTGTTATATACTTTAACTTATAGTTTCATCATAGTTATACAAGTTAAAATATAGCTAAGTGAGATCTTGTTAGATTCGTCTCGTCTTATAGTTTTTAAATATCAAGCTTTTAGAATTTTTGTTTATACCGAACTTGAGCTATTCATAGTTGAAAATGTGCTTGAACTGGGTACATTGTGGGTCCGTAGCAAAAAATTGAAAAATGGAGGAAGTATATTCTGAAACTAGACGGGTAGACGATTCTAATTAAACTACACTTGAATATTTTTTTCCTAATTAAATAATTACGATAATTTTAAGTCAAAATTATACAATAAATAGAGTCAAAATTCAATAAAATTTCACAAATACCCACACCAATCTAATTACTAAACCTAGACCTGACAATATGGGTAAACAGGTCGTGTATGTTATATGTGTCAAGTACCTGTTTACCTGTTTGATCTGTATCTGTACATGACCTGTTTTTAGAATTTACCCGTATTTCAAAACCTGTACACGACCTGTTTCAAAAACGGATCACATGCGTGTCGACCTGTATACACGTGAATTTGAACATGTGGACACGCGTGTCGAATTTACCTGTGACCTGTTTACCTGTATTTTGCCTGTTTACTTCTATTCTACTAAATTATATCAAATTACTTTTTAAACTTTTAAAATAAAATATAAAATACTCGGGATGTTACAATATACAGGTAAAATACAGGTAAAATACAGGTCAATTCGGGTAAAACAGATAAACCTGCATTTGACCCAAATTGTATTCGTGTACTAAACGGGTCGACCTGTTTTGACCCGTATCTGTTTTTTGAAGATCCGTACATATAAAACACAGGTCGTGTACGTGTCGTTTCTACGTGTATTTACCCATATTGCCAGGTCTAACTAAACTCCACCACCTAAATTACGGTGTCCAAAAGAAACGTACCATATTTCGCAGAGGAAGTACGTCGTACTTACTGCTTTTTCTGGAAACTGTGGGGTTGTCCTCGATTACCGGCCCTATTTCCCAAACCACCCCTTCAATTATAGTCATTTGGTTGTAGCCCCTACCACCTCCATAGTTTCCAGTTTCCACGCCCACTGATTCCTTTATTTCTGAACCAAATTCCTCTTCCAGGTTGAAACCTTTTCCTAATATGTAGCACATAAGAAAAAAAGAAAGAAACCACAAAACAAAAAAACAAAAAATAAAAAACAAAAATCAAGAAGTCGCATATATTGAGGGGATAATTAAGGGATCCATCAGTCTACAATAGCATCCTATGTCAAAATTAAACAAATGCTTTCAAAAAAACAAACAATGGATGCTAAGCAATGCAGTTAACCTATGTATGATCTATTCATAGGAAAATTCAATTTGTACTCTCACCTTATCAAGACCTCCGGGAAGAGGATCGGCTATAAAAGTAGGAATCTCATCCATAAGGTTGTCGGGCTGTCCGGTGTGAAGTATGCGGGTGAACTTCCCCATCTCCAACGGCAAGTCCTTCTCCTCTTATACCAATAGTACATAATGCGGCATTGCCAATGCTGTATGCTGTACCTGCGGCTGTCAGCGCAACATGAAAAGGCCGTCGTTCTTGCCTCGATTGTCTCGTTGGCACCGGCATCTTTACCACAGCATCAACATTAATTGTATGATTCTCCCATTCCCTGGCAGACAATTTCACTGGACCAATTTTCGGGCATTGACAATAGTTGTAGTGAAGGTGTCTGTTAAGAACGAGGCACCAATCGATAAGAAAACTTAAAACAAAGCTCCTGACTCCCAATTTTCATCCTCATCGAAAACTTGACGAGTCATGCAATGTACAGAGCGAAAAAACAGCTAGTAAAACTACACTAAACTGAAAAAGGTTTAGCTGCAGGTTCATCATATTCATGCGTCCTATTGTTTTCTTTCCTTTTGGAATTAGTATTTGTATGCAAGGGAAAAAAAACCCCATTGGTCCCATAAGTATCCCAAATTTTAGTTTCAGTCCCATATTAATTTGATTAACACAATCAGTCCATTAATTATTCTAATTTTTGCATAATCCATCCAATAGCCCCTTAATGACTATGTTATGCTGATGTGGCGCCCCATTAAGGAAACTAATTATATTGACCAATTTTGACCCTCCCAGCTGGCATTTGCACATGCCACATTGGCATTTGACTACCCATCCCAAGCCTGAACAACTGCCGCCGCTGGATTCATGCAGGAAAATAGCGCCGCCGACGACAGCAATCGGAGACTGGCGTCATCCTCCCCTGGCAGCGAATGAAGTATCCGTTTCCTTATCATGGTTGTCTTCTACACGGCAACGAGCAAAATCACCAAAAAAAATTCACCAAATTGAATCACCAAAAATCCCCTGTAAGCAAATACCAAACTCTCCAATTGAAGTGCCCAAATCACCTGTACAAAATTCGATAGTAAGCTGTTGTTAAACTCAATTTGTCACACTATACAGGAACGTGTACCCGTGCAGCCGTGCTATAATCATAAAAAAAAAAAAAAAAACATAATCCCCAAATTGAGATCACCAAAAATCCCCAAATTCAAATCCCCAAATTGAATCACCAAAAAAATCTCAAAAATTCAGATTCCCAAATTGAATAACCAAAAATCCCCAAATAGAGCAACACGGTCCTGTTGAAGCCCAAATTGAATACAAATCTGAACATGTCCCCAAATGGAATCCTCAAATACAAATCCCTAATCTCAAAAATTGGAGGAGGCACGAGAGAGAGGAGGCGCTAGAGAGAGGGCGGCGGCAGAGGAGGAGTTGCGCACGACAGATAGAAAGAGAGGGGGCGGCGGCGCCTGTGGCAGGCGGCACGGCGGCGGCGTGGTACTGGCGACGGGAGGAGGGCGGCAGAGGTGGGGGCAGCATGTTGTGGCAATGGGAGAGGAAAGGGACGCCGAGTGAAAAAGAGAGGCGAGAAAGAGAGGGCCGAGGGAGGCGGCGGTGGGCGGAGGGCACTGGTCGGATGACCGGTGGCAGAGGGAGGTGTTCGGTGTTGTGGTTGATGGTGTTTGTCATTGGAGCGGTGGTGGTGGATGGTGTCTTGTGAGAGTCCAAATATTAGGTTGATCTTGACCATTCATTTTTATGACCTACATTGGACGTTTAGATGGTGTTATGTGTTGGACTCCTTAAGTCAAAAAATGGTCAAAATTATTAATCCTTTATAATCCAGCGCCACATCAGCATAACAGGGTCATTAAGGGGCTATGGGATGGATTATGTAAAAATTAGAATAATTAATGGACTGATTGTGTTAATCAAATTAATATGGGACTGAATCCGAAATTTGAGATACTTATGGGACCATTGGGGTTTTTTTTCCTCTATGCAAGCGTCTTAAGCCATTTTATTCAACTATCAACTATGGCATGCAAAAGCAAATAAAAGCTAGCTAGTACATGTTTCTCGATTTTCATTTCTAGAGATTCAAGAATTAACTCTTAAAAAGGCGAAAAAATCTTTTCACAAAACCTACCTTTAGGAATAAATACTCATACATTCCATAGGACTTTCACTATTGGCTCATTTTAGTGGAAAATATTTTATCGCGATTTCGTCCTTGTAAGTTGTAACTTTAGCCGTTTAGGTAATAGGGTTATTTTCTTATAATTTGGTCCCAGAAATTCATTTTATTATTTTTTGACCACAGAGTTTGAATAAATTGCATAAAATCAAGATTCCCTGGGATAAAAGTTAACTATTCAAAAAGTTATGGGACTATTTCTGCCAACCAAAAAATTATGACCAAATTCGATATGGATTGAACTTCGGATTTTTATTCCATTTCTGCTGTGTGCAGAAGTCATTCTAGGACGGTAACTAGGGATGGAAGAAAGAAGTCGAAAACTTCCAACGAGAATATTTCAAACAAGCGGCATAGGTACCAAATAGGTATTGCATTTCACAATAATTGTCATTATGATTTGAAGGACCGAATTCATCGTCATTAGGTAAGTTACAGCTTGAGAAATTGAAATACATTTTGGATGATTTTGGAATTGAGGGTAAGTTACAGAACCATTTTGGTCTTTATCCCCTTCAAAGAGTTATAGTAAAACTTATTTCGCAGAAGAATAAGCTTCATCTGATCCTCACGAAGAAGCTTTCGGAATGTGGAGTTTGCAAGGAACGTGATCTTATGGCATATTGGCATCAGATATCGTTTACGGCAAATTCCACCCATTGAAATTTGTAATGCAACAATATGTCTTAGTATTTAGGAAAAGAAATCTGAACATTGTTAGTCCCTCCAAAAATCAGTCAATAGAAAATTTGAGTTTCTGAAAATTCTGGAAAAGAATGCAGTATGTTTTTTCTACTTTTTCGTGCGAATATTCCTTGTTTTGTTTTTCCAAAGATGAAGTATTCCTCGCCCGAAGGAGGAAACAATTTCTGGGCACTCTATTTTGGGCCACAACGAGCTCGAGGGCAGTGGCAACCTCTCACTAACTACAAGGTTGAATATTGAAACTGACTTGGTGGCCTCTTGTGCCTTACAGGGTGTACCAGTCAGGGTAACTGATGAGGGGGGTGTATTGGATAGATAGTCTATGAGATTTTTTTGGAGTTTGAAAATCTGGGTGTATTCAATTGAGATTTTAAAAAAGTCTTTAAAAATCTAGAGGTATTCTATACAGATTTTTAAAAATCTAGGTGTATTCAATACAAATTTTAAAAAGTCTTTAAAAATTTTGAGGTATTCAATAGTCTATGAATTTTAATTCTTCATAGACTTTAATGGATTATTTTAAAAATTATAACTATGCAAAATCTCTCCAAATTTCTACGGATTTTGTCAAGTCATTCGTAATGTGAAGGGTTGGCAAAGTGGTTAGGGTTGAGGATGGTAGTGGTGAGGTCGGCGGTTCGAGCCCTTCCGGGGACATTTTTTTTTTCATAAAATAGAATTACCGACCGCAATTTGCGGTCGGTAATTCGGTCGGTAAATTTCTCCGGGACCTTTTAGGACCAGACATTACCGACCGCATTTGCGGTCGGTAATTCGGTCGGTAAAATTTACCGACCACCGTGCGGTCGGTAATGCGGTCGGCAAGGTCCCGACGGAAATTTTTTTTGGTCGGAGGAAAAATACCTACCAAGATATTACAGACCGACCATTGCGGTCGGTGGTGCGGTCGGTAAACCCCGAAACGACCCGCATCCCGGGGGTTACCGACCGCACGTGCGGTCGGTAAACGCAGTTTTTCTTGTAGTGTATTAAACTAAGTCACTTTACTAGTTTTTATAAAATATTTAATTGTAAAATTAGATAATATATTTAATTTTGAATAAATAATAATATCACATAACTTGAAAAATAAATTTACAAATTAATTAACAAACTATGGGCAAGCGACCTAATCCGCAATCGCCAGTGGGTTGGACTAGACCAAAATAATTGTAGCTTGTTTGAAAATAGGCTTAAATGGGCCACCCACCTAAGCCTACTTCTGCCATGGGCTAGTCCGTCTCACCCTTCCGACCAGTGTTGACATCTCTAATGTAATGGTCGCTATTTTGGTTATCAATTTATCTTGTCAATTCTCAATACTCCTTAGAAGATATGGAAACGTCCTTCCATATCTTTTTTAGTATTAATGTACTAATGACATAATTAAGCAACTACGTACGAAGTAAAGGTAAGAAATATGTTCAATTCGATTGGGTTTCTCTTCTCTTGGTGCTTCTTTTACAGTGTTATCATTCTATTGTTTTGGGGAGATTGTAAGGTCTTTTGCCTTTTGCTAGTGAAATCCCTGGTAAAGAAACATTTAAGCAAGAAAACAAGGATTATATATCAATTGTTTTTACTTATAGTTTAGGAAATGAGTGGTGGGAGTACATGCTACATAAATTACAAATGCACAAAAAAGAGGGATGGAGGCTCGACAGGGAATCGAACCCTCAACCAGAAGGTTGGAAGTGAGAGGACTTCACTACTTAGCCAAATCCTCGTAAAGTATATATCAATTGTTTGAATAAATCAATGACTTTTTATTTTTAAGAAAATCAAATGAAGAATTATAGGGTGCGTGCCTGACAAATCACGTCCAAGAAAATCGTGGGTAGAATATCAAGGTATAACATTGACACTACAAAAAAGGAAAATTATAATTATCAACGATTTTGACAACGTTTAAAAATGAGTTGCTAATTAACGATATATTTATCGACAAAGAAAATGTTAATTTCGCTAAATCAAATATTAGGGGAAATTGGATTCGATGTAAACTTTGTAAGGAGATTAAGATTGGAACCGCAAATTGGGTGATATAATTAACACGTCAGAATTCACTCAAGTTAGATTAGTCGGCTCAATAAATCGGACACCAATTACTAATTTATTCATTCATTATTTATTTATTATTATTATTATTATTATTATTATTATTATTATTATTTATTTATTTTATTTTAAAAAAAGTCTCCGGTTTTGAGCAGTTGCCATTTATATATACTAAGTTACTTTTTTCATAGTGGTGGTCTCCATTGGATGCTCTAGTTGGCACATGGCTTTATTAATATAATGAGGATGATTTTCTTGACAATACAAATGGTGACGCTTCGGAGTGCAATGTCAACTGTGCTTCATTATTAATTATAACACCATGTAACATCTCACATCCGTTGGAGATGAGGACGAAACATGCCTTATAAGGGTGTGAATGCATTTTCTTTATAGACGCGTTTTAAAGCGGTGATGAGTGTTAGTTCAAAGCGGACAATATCTACAAGTGGATGTGACTAGGACACTACAGATGGAAAAAAAAAACCTATATGGTCCCATAATTTTAAAAATTTTCAAAACAGTCCCACAAATATCGAATTAGGCGAATCCGTCCCATAACTACCCTTATAATTGCCGAACCCGTCCATGAACCCGGTTTCGCTAATCGTCGTCGAACCCGTCCCATAATTGCTCTAATCATCGCCGAACCCATCCCTCCATTAGGGAAGTAATGGGATGGGTTCGGAGATGATTAGCGAAAAAATTGGTTCATGGACGGGTTCGGGTATAATTAGAATAGTTATGCGACGGATTCGTCTAATTCGATGGGTTCGGGTATAATTCGAGTAGTTATGCGATGGATTCGTCTAATTCGATATTTGTGGGATGGTTTTGGAAATTGAAAAAATTTATGGGACAAAATGGGTTTTTTTTTTCCATTACAGATGGTTAGTAGCAGAAGGCAGACCGCGACTGCGTGCCATGGTATTCAGGCCCCTGGGAGGGTAAAAGATCCATGGGATGTGGATGGTGGAGGCGTTCGCCCGAGCGGAACGAGAACGTTGCGACCTTAAGGGGAGGAATGTAATACACTGGAGAATAGCTTAAATGGAGTGAAACAAGTTACTCATACTAACAACGTACATTTCATATGAGTTATGTGGCTAAGAAAGGTGCGACCAGTGGTGGCAGGTTTGAGGTGTGGCTCTAGATTGGTTGGGTTGTTTCCTGCTTTGTTTTTCTAAATTGTCGAGATTGGTGAATGTATGAGTTATGTTGTTTTTTTGTGTGGAAACTGAGTTGTGTATGCTCTGTGTGGGACTATGTTTTTGTTTTCCTTCTATGAATAAAAATCTGTTCCCCTAAAAAAACAACGTACATTTCGTTCTTGGTAGCCACCTATAAGAACTACAATGTTAAGCTTGCTTACCTTGGAGTAATTATAGGACGGATGATCTTTTGGAAAGATTCCCAGATGTGCGTGAGTGAGGCCAAAGCACACTAGAAATAGCTCATGTTGATTTGTGGGGTTAGCCTTCACTCTCGAGTTGGCAACTGCTTTATATGTGCATGTAGTGAAGAGTAGTTAGATTGTGCTGAGTTTTTTTATACAGTCCAAACACCATTAATACTCAGCACATATCTCATTAACACCCGGCGCACACACCTAATCAGGCCAGTACACTAGCATCTGATTAATGTAACCAATTCAACACCCTATTCAAACTCTCCCATATTACATTGGATTCAAAATTAATCGCTCCAGCATTTGTATGGTTAATAAAGGACACCTTTCCCAAAGTATTTTCTTAACATACACAAAAGGCTCAAATCCTAGTCCTTGCTTAAGCGACTAAAGCCCCAACCCACTCAAGCCAACTATTGTTGCTATGAAAATTTTCTACCATATCCTTCCTGAATCGTTTTCACACTATTTCCCTTATTTTTATGTGTTCTCCACATCCTTTCCTTCTTTCATACCCTTTCATTCAATTAAAGTAACTTATATTACAAGTAAGATAGATATACATTTTCCAAATAAGATTCCTTATAATAATAATATATATTAAACATAGTAATATAACATTTATGATAATTTAAAGATGGGGATTTGGCCTAGTGGTCATATCCCTGACTTCCAACCTTATCGTTGAGAGTTGGATTGCCACCCTACACCTATCCATCATCTTTATTCCCCTTTGTAATTTATATGACCTGAACTCACACACCTTTTATATTTTTTAATTTAAAATAAAAGAAAAATATTTTAATTAAAACCGTCTTTTTAATAATTAAAACCATATATATAAATATATTTGCAAACCACAAATATTTTGTATTCTTATTTTGTTTTTAAGGTAAATTACTTTAAAGATAAAATGGGAGAAAAAGAAGGCGGACTAAACTATTGAACATATTGGATAGGATTAGTGAACATATTGGATGAATTTAATAATTAGAAAAAATATTGAACTAAATTGAGTAGTAAATATTTCAATCATATTTTTGAAAAGTTAGAGATACTAGAAGTCTGAATTTTATTGGAGAAATATTAAATATATTGCATAAACATAATTATATTTAATGTGTAAGAAGACACACATTTAGTTTTTCATGAAAGGGTTAAAATCATAGTTATTAATATTTTGATCTTGATATTAGGATCTTAAAGATTCTACAATCTAACTTCTTAAAAATGATACAAATCTTTGATCTTAAATTTGGTAGGATCTCGATATGTTGATACCGATCTTGATTATAAAATCATGAGTATGTTGGAGGATAAAATATGGAGGAAGGATATTTGGGTGTGTAAATATTTGTGGACGTATGGTTTTATATTTGAGAGGTTAGAGGCTAAGTGTTAATATGGAGCTTGAAAGGTTTGAAAGAAGAGAAGGATGCTTGAGAAAGTTTTATTACAACTCAACTCACTTGTTCTTCTTGTTGTGTTGTTACAAAATGATACATGATCCACCTATTTATACTACTTCATGGTATAATCTCTATTATTCTAGAGAATTCTACACTAGTTCCTTCCTAATAAATCTAGATAATACTTATTATTTGATCACATGTTTGTTTCTAGATTTTTCTTACATCCACATTGTTCTACATCTTTCTTTATCCATAATCTCAACTTCTCTAGAATCATCTATTATAAAATTAAGTTTATTACTTCAACACCCCCTCTTAAACTTGATTTTGCATTCCAAGCGAGCTTCTGAGTCTTGCGAACACTTCATACTTGAGGGGTTTAGTGAAAATGTCGGCGACTTGATCTTGTGACTTCACATGCTCCACTTGGACTTCTTTCTTCGCAATGCAGTCTCTAATGTAGTGGAACCGAGTGTCGATGTGCTTACTCCGATTATGAAATACTGGATTCTTTGCTAATGCAATCGCTGACTTATTGTCCACATAAATCCTTGTGGGCTCCTCTTGTGGCCATCCAAGCTCTTTTAATAAACTCCTTAGCCAGATAGCATGACAAACACTCGAAGTGGCAGCTACATACTCAGCTTCACACGTAGATAATGTCACAATTGGTTGCTTCTTTGACATCCAAGTGAATGCAGTACCTCCCATGAAGAATACGAACCCACTTGTACTCTTTCGATCATCATTGTCTCCAGCCCAATCGCTATCACTATAGCCAACAAGCTGATAATTATTAGTACTTGAATAAAGTAGGCCATAGTTGAGTGTACCTTTGAGATATCTGAGAATTCTTTTTGCTGCCTTCAAGTGTGTAGTGGTTGGATTCTCCATAAAGCGACTCACAAACCCTGTAGCATATAGAATATCTGGCCTTGTGCAGGTTAAGTACCTTAAGCTTCCAACCAAGCTCTTGAACATTGTTGGATCTATCTTTTCTCCTTCATCATGCTTGGATAATTTATTTCCACTGACCATTGGAGTGTTTGTTGGCTTGCAGTTCTCCATCTTGAACTTCTTAAGAATCTCCTTCGTATAGCCTTCTTGTGCAAGGAAGACTCCATGCTCAAGTTGCTTAACCTCCACACCGAGGTAGTACGCCATCAGCCCGATGTCAGTCATATCAAATTCTTTGGTCATAGCCTTCTTGAATTCTTCAAACAACTTTGGGTTGTTTCCGGTGAAGATAAGATCGTCTACATACAAACAAACAATTAAGATATCATCACCTTTAACTTTGACGTAAAGGGCATGCTCATGTGGGCATTTTGTGAAACCATTATCCTCCAAATACTTGTCAATTCTGCTGTTCCATGCCCTTGGTGCTTGCTTTAACCCGTATAGAGCTTTTTTCAACTTCAAGACTTTGTCTTCTTGCCCTTTCACCTCATAGCCTGGTGGCTGCTTGATGTAGATCTCTTTGTCAATCACTCCATTCAAAAAGGCTGACTTGACATCCATCTGGTAGATTTTCCATCTATTTTGGGCTGCAAGAGAAATTATTAGTCTTATAGTTTCAAGGCGAGCCACGGGAGCAAATACCTCATCATAGTCAATTCCGGCTCTTTGACTATATCCTTTAGCAACGAGCCTTGCTTTGTATCTCTCAATTTCTCCCTTAGAGTTCTTTTTTGCCTTAAACACCCATTTGACTCCAATTGCTTTGTGATTTCTTGGCAATGTTGCTAGCTCCCATGTATTATTCTTCTCTATGGATTTGATCTCCTCATCCATTGCCTTTCTCCACTTTTTGCTTTGTGCTGCCTCATCAAAGGTTAATGGTTCACAATCAGCAAATAAGCAGAAAAGTGTGAGATCTTCTAACCTTTCAGTGTCATCATAGATCTCATTGAGGCTCCTCACTCGTGATGTAGTTCTCTCATTCAAAAACGATGGTGGCGAGTCTCCAGCTTCTTGCGTTGGTGAAGCAGGTGGAGTCACTGGCTCTTCCTGAACTTCTTCTACTTGCTCAACTTCTTCTTGGTCTCCGAGTTGTGGAATAATGAAATTGTAATTATTGATGTTGGATCCAAAATCCCATGCTCCTTCCTCATCAAACTCCACATCTCGACTTATGACAGTTTTCTTTGTATCAGGATTAAATAACTTGTAGCCTTTAGAGTTAGAGTCATACCCGATGAATATGTATGGCACACTCTTGTCGTCGAGCTTTATTCTTGTCTCGTCTGCCACGTGAGCATATGCTTTGCTCCCGAATACTCTTAGATGAGCGATTCCGGGCTTTCTCCCACTCCATGCTTCTTGTGGAGTCTTTCCCCATACACTTCGAGTTGGAGATCGATTGGATAGGTACACCGCGCATGCCACTGCTTCTGCCCAAAATTCTTTTGGAAGATTCTTCGTCTTCAACATGCTGCGCGCCATCTCCACTATGGTTCTATTCTTCCTCTCTGCTACACCATTTTGTTGAGGAGATCTTGGAACAGTGAGAGGCCTCCGGATCCCGTTTGCTTCACAATACGCCATGAACTCATTGGATGTGAATTCACCACCTCGGTCGGTTCTCATGGATTTGATTTCTAGTCCGCTCTCCTTTTCAACGGCAGCTTTAAATTTCTTGAAGGCTTCAAATACTTCTGATTTATGCTTCAAGAAATACACCCATGTTTTTCTAGAGAAATCATCAATGAAGAGCAGGAAATAATTGTTGTTACCTAGAGAACTTGGCTTGATCGGTCCACAAACATCGGCGTGGATTAACTCCAACGGCTTTTTAGCTCGCGAGGTTGACTCCTTTGGGAATGGCCTTCTAGCTTGCTTCCCAAGTATACATCCTTCGCATAGTTGGTCGGGATGCTTGATGGATGGTAATCCTCTTACCATTTCCTTCCTTGATAACAACTCTAATCCTCCAAAATTTAAGTGCCCAAACCGTAGATGCCATAACCAAGACTTATCCTTAACGCAAGCTTTAAGGCATTTTGCTACATCATTCCGAATATTTAGTAGAAACATCCTATTCTTCGACATTGGCACCTTCGCTATCAAATTATTTTCCTTATCTCTTATTGAAAGGTTATAATCCTTCAAGTGAATATCATAACCTTTCTCTAAGAGTTGTCCCAAACTCAATATATTATTTTTCATGTTGGGCACATAATAGACATTCGAGATGAAATCATGACCACCATTTTTTAAGCGAATCAAAATTTTTCCTTTTCCTTGAACTGGAATTTTTGATTCATCACCAAAGGAGACATTGCCACTTACCGATTCATCCAACTCCACGAACATGCTCCTTTTGCCGCACATGTGGTTGCTTGCTCCCGTATCGAGGTACCAAGTATCATCTTGCCTTTCATTTTCTCCTTTGTATGCCAAGAGCACACTTGCATTTTCTTCCTTCTTGCTCTCAACGAAGTTGGCCTTCTCTTGAACCTTTTGTTTTTCTTTCCAACACTCGGAAGCATAATGCCCAAATCTATTACAATTATAGCATTTTATAGAAGATTTATCATACCTCGACTTCGGGTTACTCCTTCCATGACCAAATTCTTTTCTTTCTCCACTATTTGCATAGCCCCCTCTTGCTTGTCCTCGTCCTCTTCCTCGTCCACGTCCACGTTCTCGACTTTGTCCACGACCTCTCCCAAAACGATCATCACTTGGGCCTTCATCATTCTCTTTTGGCCTCACTTGCAATTTTAATAATTGCTCAACTATGTCTTGCTTTCTTTTATGTTTTTCTTCATATGCTTGTAGTGACCCCATCAAGAGATCAATAGTCATCTCCTCCAAATTTTTAGTTTCTTCAATAGTCACCACAATATGCTCAAATTTGGGAGTTAGTGAACGCAATATCTTTTCCATTATTCTAACATCCTCCAATTTTTCACCATTTCTTTTCATTTGGTTTGATACCGTCAAAACTCTAGTAAAATAATCCGAAACGGACTCGGACTCTTTCATTTGTAGGGACTCAAATTCACCACGCAAAGTTTGGAGGCGTACCTTCTTAACTTGATCGGCTCCTTTGCATGATACTTGAAGCTTCTCCCATGCTTCCTTAGCGGTGGTTGCACTTGAGATCTTCTCAAAATCATCTTCTCCCAATGCTTGGTAGATGAGATAGAGAGCTTTCTTGTCCCTCTTCTTTACATCTCGTAGCCGATCCTTTTGTTGTTGGGATAGTGATGCCTCATCTTGTGGTTGTTCGTAACCACTCTCTACAATCTCCCAAACATCATGAGCACCTAAAAGTGCCTTCATCTTGATACTCCAATTATCAAAGTTGATCTTATTAAGTAAAGGGACTTGGAAAGATTGTAGGTTGTTAGCCATCTTTCACAGGAGGAGGACCTTATGGCTCTGATACCACTTTGTTGGAGGATAAAATATGGAGGAAGGATATTTGGGTGTGTAAATATTTGTGGACGTATGGTTTTATATTTGAGAGGTTAGAGGCTAAGTGTTAATATGGAGCTTGAAAGGTTTGAAAGAAGAGAAGGATGCTTGAGAAAGTTTTATTACAACTCAACTCACTTGTTCTTCTTGTTGTGTTGTTACAAAATGATACATGATCCACCTATTTATACTACTTCATGGTATAATCTCTATTATTCTAGAGAATTCTACACTAGTTCCTTCCTAATAAATCTAGATAATACTTATTATTTGATCACATGTTTGTTTCTAGATTTTTCTTACATCCACATTGTTCTACATCTTTCTTTATCCATAATCTCAACTTCTCTAGAATCATCTATTATAAAATTAAGTTTATTACTTCAACAGAGTATTGGTACGATCTCACGATCCTCTACGATCCTACCAAAATTTAATATACACCCATAATCTCATGTTTATCATAAAATCGCTAGTGGATTTTATTTTCGACTGTTCAACGTGTTTTATCGCTTCATTTACCAAATAATATTCTATGTTATGGTTCCACTTGTTAATATGTGTAATAACTTTAAGCTATTGTTGCAATTTGGTAGGACCATAGATCTAAATTTGATCCCACGTTCCCGATATCGCAAAGATAAAAATGATTGAAGCTAAGATCTCGATCTTGATAACCTTTCTTAAAATAATAGTGCTAAGAAAAGACCAAAAATAGAGGTGAGAGAAGAGGAACAAAAGTTATGTGGTTAAAGATAAGAAAAGCCATAAGAATAGGTGTGAAAAATACTACGTCCGTTTTTTTTTAAGTGCTTGTTTGCATAATAGTTATTATTCATTATTAAGTAACTTTGATTAATTTTTTTAGCATAGTTATATAAGATAAAACATAGTCAAGTGAGATCTTGTTATATTCATCTAATCACGTAGTTTTATAATTTTTTTAATAATTTTTACTTATGTATAATTTAAATTATTGATATTTAAAAATGTGTATTGGACTGTGAAATGCAGGATCTATGCACTTTAAAAAGAACAGGGGAAGTAATATTTTGAAGAGATAAACTTGGCTAGAGGTCAATTTTCTGCAGTTACTATATCATATGTATATTTTTAGGGAAGGAAAAAGTTTAGACACCAAAGTGAAAAATCCAGCTGACATAAATAACTAGTTCATTTACTTTTTTTTTTTTTTTGAACAACTAGTTATCAAGGAAAGTTCAAAACTCCATAAATGAACATAATTAATGGATTCAATAATACTATGGTAGTTGACATGACCTTATCCATATGTTAATTCCTTTTTGGAAATAAAAATTCCTTTTCTTGCACGTAACATCCCATGTGTGTCTTCTTTGTAAGTTGCATGGTCGTTCATAACAGTTGTGCGCTATAATCAACATTATTAAATTATTTAAAATATATTACATAGCCACTATTGATTAAGTGAAGCTCTTGTGTTCGAGCTGTTACCAATGTAATAAATTATTTTGATAGAAGTCAAACTACTAAACACCTTGAAATATTAATTTCGGCCCTTGGTTCTTGCAAATGCTTCTGGTGCTTGCGCCTATCATTAATTTCTAGGCCTTTTTTCCCTTGTCTTCCCCCTTCTCCCATTCTGTAAGTTTTTCTTAGCTTTCATCTTTGCTAAGAGTTTGGGGAATAAGACGTATCGATAATTATCATTTCGTCATTTTATTTTCGCTAATTGCAAAAAAAGAAATGTGTGCAACTATCATATTGTGACAAACTTCGTCATGTGAGCATTTCAGCAAATTATTTGAAAGTTTGTGGGGCAGTTTAACAAGTTATTTTCATAAATAAACTGTACAAAGTTAAAAATTTTGGGGTAAAAACTAGTAATAATTTAAAAGTTCAAAAGACCTAAATAAAATTTGTTGAAATGCACACAAGATGAAATTGATTACACTTTCCTAGCCTGTATGAGTTGTTCAGCAAAAAGAAAAAAAAATAAAAAAAGATGAAATTGGTTACAATAGGGTAGTTAAAAGGACTGTTTAGATAACTAACAAAATTGAAGGAAGAAATTCATAACTATCAACACATTTCTGGTTCTTAATTATTCCAAGCGTTTGGCATATATCTGTATCAAAAAATTATTCTCTATGCCGAAAAGAATGTTTAGTTGATTTTTTATACCTTTAACTCAATTTTATTGCATGCATAGTCAAATTTAAAGTTGCTAAATTCTTTTAATCGCATAGTTTTGAAATATTTATTTTATATAATTTTGATATATACATATTTTGAAATATTAATCATAAAATAAAATAAATTCACTGAACTTCGTGCCTAAGTCATACTTCCTCCGTCTCATTGTTTTTGTTACATTGGCTTTCGACACGCATGCCGAGATACATTTTCAACGGTTAATAACTTAAATTGTGTACAACGAAAAATTATAAAAAGTTGATTGCCTAAAACTACAAGATTAGACGAATCTAACAAGATCTCACTTGACTATGTTTTTTCTTACATAGCTATATTAAAAATTTGAATCAAAGTTAAACAGTGAATAGTGCAAAAAAACTCTCTGTAACAAAAATGTTGAGACGGAGGTAGTATATAAAAACATTTTTTTTTATTGACCGGGAACTTTTGACCATATAGCATATTAATAACGGCCTCCATAGGGGATGAGTTGACATTTAAGTTTTAAATTATTTCACCAATTAATACCCCAAACACTTTCCTCTATATATAACTCCAATCGAGAGTATCATTACCATCAATTAAGCAACTCAAGAGTCGATAATACTCATTACAAAGACATCAAATATGGGGAAAAGTTACATACTTTTTTTCACAATGCTTTTGTCCATAGTGATAAGCGGTCGTGGAGATCTCGATGATGACAAAAACTCGATCCTCGATGCGCTTGATCATCCAAAAGTTGCCCAACTTCAATTGTATGTTCAAGACATACTGAGCGGGCCTGTACCGACAAATGTCGTGGTGGCAACAGCCAATTCGACTTCTTCATCGCCTACGTTTTTCGGACTGGTGGCGGTGATAGATGATCCGGTGAGAACCGCGCCGGCCCCAAATGCTGATATAGTGGGCAGAGCCCAAGGCTTGTTTGCCTTTGCGTCATTGCAGGAGTTCACAATTCAAATGACCTTTGATATTGTATTTGTTGGTGGTGCATATAATGGAAGCAGTCTCAGCATTGTTGGCCATAACTCAATCTTGCGGCCGCGCCGGGATCTGTCAATCGTCGGAGGAACCGGCACATTCCAGTTGGCACGTGGGTTTATTGGAGTTAGGACCGTGTTCTTCAATAGTACCACTGGCGATGCTTTCTTTGAGTATAATATTACGGTGATTCATTATTAAATATTCACATGATGAAATATTCTGGGGACTACTATTGAAACTCTTGAAGGGTTTTAAAGTGCCGAAAGGATGTGTTGGATTGCAAAATAAGTGAGTATATATAAAACTAGGAATCTTTCGGCGCACGACGTTACGCGTCGGTGAGAAGAAAATGTATTGAAATGTGTCATGGTATGATAACTTATTATGTAGGAAAATTGTGTGATTTATAAAAATGAATGTCTGTTATGGTATATTGAAAGTTAAAAATATTTGTGTTATTAAATTGTATTGTGTTGCTTGTATAATATAAAATTTATGGATAAATTGTATTTATAATTATAAGTAACTGTGAGAAAAATTTGATTTCGGTAAAGGGACTCCAATGACTATGGTATGTAAGAAATAGTAGCCAAGAATAAATTTATGAAGCTTTTAATATTAAGTACATGTAATAAGGAGACTTCCTCAATAGGAAGTTCAGCTCCAATATCACCTCGAGGCACCATAGCCTATCACTGCAATGATCCAGAGCCAAACAATATGCTACAGTAGATGTTGAAAATGCAACTATATGCGGCAAAAAAGTACAAGCACACAATTAGATATCAAGAGAGACCATTATTCTGAAATGCATATTATCACTTGCCATTCAAGGACACATTGAAGATGGAACTTATGGTTGCAGTTTGTCACCTAATGACTTGATTCAAATTAAAAGAAGAAATTAAACACCCAGAAATGCACTCAGGAAACCCCTCAAGGCATATGCTGCAAGCACTCTTCAATCCCTCTATGTCTTCTTCGCCTCATCCATCCCAAGAACCCTATCAAAAACAAAATCATACAAGAGGGAGGCTGATTTAACAATCTATTCACATCAAATAAAAAGAAAAAAGAAAAAATAAATAATTATTTTGGGTAAGTAGACAAATGCGAGAGAAATCAGCATAATCAACTGTCCACTACTTGTTCATCAATTAACTCATTCAAGAAACCATTAATATAAAGAAGCAAAGTAACTTGGGAGCAGAATGATCGGAGAACAAATCAAATTTTGCAGTCTAGATTACCCGAATTATTCACGTCATTTTTTTAGCCAAAATAAAATGTCATCTTTGAACTCTTCTCATCTCAAGGCATTCATCTCTGTTTTACCCCCCTTATATTTTTTTGGGTTGAATTAATTTTCTCTTTTTTATACTAAATTATGCATGATATTATTATTTAGATATTGTGCTAAAAAAATATTTTGTTATCCGTCCCTTGGACACTAAAGTTTTGATTTAAATAGATGGTGTAAAATAATTTCCACCAAAAATTTATTAATAAAATCCAGACATAAGCAAGGGATAAATTCCATAGGTATCATTAATTCATATCCGACATTGGGTTGATTTTGGTAAACTAAAAGCATAGTCAGCGAGTAGGTCTCATATAGATCAAAAGGGTATGTGTGCCTAATTGGGAATTTAGTTCCTGGGAATGATTTTATCAAAATCAATCATTTTCCAAAATTGTTGTGTGATAAATAATATTAGAGGAAGCGTGATAAATAATATTAGAGAAATGACACAGGGGCCTTTGTTGGTTTGTTGTTATGTTATTTGCTATTGTCCCATCTATTATGTCTTGTTAGTGTTGAACACTGGATTTATAGTGGAGTTGATTAGTGAATATGTGATGGAGTCCACTTAACTGTTAGAATTAAAATTATTTTTATTTATAAAAACAAGACATATATGATGATATATCCAAAAAAAAGTAAATAAGACACTTTAGCTTAGAATGAAAGAGTACAAAGGTATTAATTTTGAGTTGCAGTTTACTTTTCGCATTTTGTTTCATTTATTATTATAATCATGAGTAGAGTGAAAAATCCATTTATTAAATTTCAGTATTTCTTTTTTTTTTTTGAGGAGCCACTGAAGGTCTGAGAATGGGGTGGTGGGAGCCCATGCCACACAAATTAAAAAGACGAATAAAAGGGAAGGATAGGGGGCCGGTGGGGATCGAACTTCAAACATTCCGTTGGAAGTCTAGGAACTTAACCACTTGGGCTAAGTCCTCAGAGTTGGTTTCACATACTATAAGAAAATCGTCCGTAGGCGACGACCGAAGGCGAGGAAATAAATATTCGTCGCATTTTATGAATATTTTGAAAATCATTAAAATTTTAGTTTCTATTTCAAAAGAATTCATGGAAATTATATAAAATATTTGAAAAAATTAAGTGAAATTTTAAATATTTCATTCTAATACAATTTTACATATTCTGAAATCAAAACAAATTTATTTTGCAGACCACTATGCTAAGTCTTCATCCTCTTCAAGTCAAAAGAATTGATATATAACATACAAAAATAAATAAACTATATTTAATATAGAAAAAGAATATGTTTACAAACAAATATAATAGAAAGTCAAAATATTATGATCTTTGAAATAATAATTTAAAAATCCACTAATAATATTTTAATAGAACCCGTACATGCTTATTAAATACTAGTATAAGATTTAAAACCACATAGAGTTCAAGGTAAATCAACATTGATATCTTCCCAGTGATCTCCACCTTCGATGGAATAAAAATTAGTGATAATCATATTATGATATTCTATGCTGATAGTATTGATAATATACTATATGTTGATTGAGAAAACTTTAATTTATGGAATTTATGTGATTTTGGTAAATTTTTGGGAAAATTTCTATGGAAATTCTTAAAAAAAAAAAAAAAAAAAAAAAAGAAAAGAAAAATATATTGCATTGAAATTTCACTTAAGGGGTCCAAATTCTCAGTATTTCTGTTGAAATGTTTGTATTTTGATCGAAAATTAAGATGATGGTCACTATAGTGCAGGCAGAATTATACCGATTTTCCCATAACCTTTAAAACTGTTTTTATTTTTTTTTTTATTTTTTTTATTTATTATTATTATTATTGCGAAGCCGAAGCGAGAGAAAGGATGGTGGGAATCCATGCCGTACAAATTACAAATCAATAAAAGAGAGGGATAGGGGGCGGGTGGGAATCGAACTCCCAACCATAAAGTTGGAAGGCAGAGACTTGGCTACTTGGCGAGTCCGCATCTCAAGAACTGAGGTGTTATTTGAGTTCTTACGTTTGGAGGCGTTTATTTATTTATTTTTTTGCCTTTTTTTCTTTTCATCTTTCGACTTTTATTTCTTATAGAAGGCCTTTTTATTTAAGTCTAATGGTTTGTGTTTTTTTTTTTTTGCTGAAGCAAAAATTAATGTAAAAATTAAAATTTAATATTTTTTTAAAGAAATAGGTACGAGTTACATTTATGAGGAGAGAAAAATGAATTATTATTACAAATAAATCCCTCCGATCATGCAGGACCCCGAATTCCAATGACTTCTTCAATATTTAAAATCTTTGAAGAAGAACTCTTTCATTTGTGTGGGTCATAGATGATGCCCTGAATATGGCCCCGACGATGACGGTGATGATTATGCTACCATGACTTAAATATTCACTTGTTTAGTAAGTACTTTTGTTAAATTGTTGATGTGAGGATCGACTATCACTTGATGTATGTGCCAACTTTAGGATACTTGTGTTAAGTAGTTGAATATGTTGAATGGATATGATGTTTATATTTATGTTTCAAGTAGTTCAAAATGTTTGATTTTGTGCCCAATTTTTTTCATTGTCGTTTGTTGGATAAGGGATGGATATTGTTGAATAGGGGTTTGGTGTTGTTGAATGGATTGTTTGAATTGTTGAACTTACAGGGTAGCTTATGAGGAGCCGAAATAGATTATGTTGGTGTATTACTTTTGCAACGACCAAAGCCGAGGACTAGTCCTCCGAAATTTAATGGAGGAACATTCTTGAACCAACAAGTTTTAGCCGAATACAATTAAGAGGACATTATTTATTTATTTTTTTTTGGGAAAAAGGGGGCTGAGGCCAATTTTATAATTAAGAGGACATTATTAGTTAATCAGCACCTTATTTACTGAAATAGTTCATGTTATGGGGAAGCACATGTTGGAATCATTTCCAACCATTGGATTAAATTTTCTTCAAATTGTATGGTATAGATTATATGAGGGCAAATAAGTAATTTGTTATATTTTAGTATTTTATTAAAAGCTTGTAGATATTTTCAGCTTTTTCTTGATAATGATGATCGGCCCTTCAATTTAATTGAATTTAATACATTATGTTCTGAGTTACCAAACATTCTGTTCTTATTGCTTAACATTCTATTATAACATCAATAACATTATGTTCCGAATTACTTAACATTTTGCTATGAAATACTTCAGCATACAGAATGTTAGACGGTTGGACATAGAATATTACCCACTTGAGGAAAGAATATTATATACTTCTACTTGATAATAAAATGTTAGATACTTGCAAACAGAATGTTACATACTTTCAAACAGAATGTTACATACTTGCACACAGCATTTTACATATTTGAAAACATAATGCTTGCATTGTGTTTTGAACTACTTAACATTCTGTTCCGAAATACTTAACATTCTGTTTTTGAGTATCCAACATTCTGTCTAGTTGTTTATACCATTCTTCTTCTTTTCTTTTTTAGTTATGTCATTCTTCTCTGAATTACTTAACATTCTGTTCCGACTTATATAACATTATGTTATAATTACTTAACATTCTATTTTAAATTATATGTCATTCTGTTATGAAACATCCAACATTTTGTCTTGTTTTAATTATTATTATCAGAAATCTGCATATTGGAAAAGAAAGAATATCATGATTACATAATTTAAATTTAGAATGAATAAAACATCTGCTGTATTGAAGAGAAAAATTCATGATTACTTATATTCTCAATTTTACATTATTTAAATTTATATTCCATATGTATAAAGACACAATTGACCCTGCCATTAATATGAACCATTAGATGAATAACATAGGTTAGAAATGATTCCAGCATGTACTGGGAAAAAGATTTCCAGTACAGGAATCGTGTCCCTTATTTACAGGGTGTATCAGACAGGTTAACTGATGAAGTCTTCATTGTGCCATGACCTTATTAGTTAATCAGCCACCAATGATTTGCATCATTACTCATACGTATCAGGATTGTTGCCATGAATTTTGTCAAAAGAGAGCTAACTTATGCAAAATTTTTAAATGATCTTTATTTAAGGATAGAAATACTAAATTGATTTTGTGAATGATTTTATTACTAAAGATATGATTATTTATGTTTGACAATTCTACCGTTTTTATTTTATAACCATTATATTTTTGTATAGTTGAGATGGTTTGTCTTGATGTACTACGATTCACATTGGTAGTACCATATCGGTTCCCCAATCTATATATATGTATAAATTTTAATTTTTTTTTTATTTTATACTTCCTCTGTCTCGTTTAATTTATCTTGTTTGACTTCTGCACACAATCCAATGCATTTTTTTAATCACTAATATCTCAAAATATGTACAAGTAAAAATTATGTAAAATAAAAGTTCTAAAATTATACGATTAGACGAATCTAATAAGACCAAACTCGGCTATTTTTTTTCTAAATATATACTCATAATAAAATTGAGTTAAAGTTGAATAATGAAACATGTCAAAAAGTCAAATAGGACATAATAACTGGGACGGAGGGAGTATATTATTTTCTTTTGAAAAATGTAAACAAATTCTTTCAATAGGTATATTTGAACACACTTTTAATTATTACACATGTGCATATTAATTAATTAATTTCGTATATTAGTATTTTTTAAAAAGTAATTTTACAAATTGGATTGTGCTTCAAATTAAAAGTTTAAGGTCAAATTATAACTCCACGTTACATAAAATAAGTTCAATTGTTATTGTCACTATTATACTCTATTGACATATATTTAGTTTTTCATTATTATTTAGTTTGTTAAATTGTTTATTGAGGTAATAACTAAAATAGGCCACCAGAAGAGTCATTTCTACCTTTGGACCACGATATTTCGATTTAGGAAAATAAGCCATTAGAAAGATTCGGGGCCTGAATAAGGCCATTGGGCTGGAATTCAGGCCGCGATGGTCTAAAAGTGGAAATGATTACTTCTGGTGGGCTATTTTAGTTTTTTTTAATTATTTTTATTTTATGTAATGAAAATAAATAATAGTCATTATGTGCCATTATTTATGTCCTACTTTTTTTTTTGTCTTGTTCCAACATTTTTTTTCTTGTGCCATTTCATTTCTTGTTCTTGATGATTAATATTTCATTATTTTCTTAAAATAAAAATGACTAAGCCTTCTTCCATGTACCGTGGCGTGGAAGAACCTAGCGCCATTTCATTTCTTGTTCTTGATGATTAATATTTCATTATTTCTTAAAATAAAAATGAAATAAAAATATTGGAACAAGAAAAAAAAGAAAGTAGGATACAAATAATGGCACAGAATGACTATTATTTATTTTCATTATATAAAATAAAAATACAATTCAAAAAGACTAAAATAGGCCGCCAGAATGAGTTATTTCCACTTTTAGACCATCGCGACCCGAATTCCAGCTAAATGACCTAAATTCATGCTCAAAATCCTTCTAATGACCTATTTCTCTAAATCAAAATATTGTGGCCCAAAAGTAGAAATGACTCTTTGCTGGTGGCCTATTTTAGTTATTACCTCTTGTTTATTTTATTGTTAACAAATCTCTTATATGAAATTAAAGCATACATTTTATTTGATGAAATTTATTAGTATTATTTTGGGGTTTTGAGAGTTAAATACCCATACAATAAAGATATGTATGTTCAGTACCCGTATACCATTTATGTTATGTATTAGTACCTATATGTCAAATACATTCAGTTTCAGTACCCCACCATTTAAACTAAAGGGAAAACATAATATAATTGCGAAATGACAAAACTACCCCCACTTTTTGCAGGTGATTTGACAGGGAAGTTAGCTGAAAACGTGGAAGAGGGGAAGGAACTCCAAACATGTGACCGAATCAAAAGTGGAAGGGAAGAGATGCGGCGGTGGAGAAACTTTTTGGGGAAGCTTATTTGGAGAGCTTCTTCATCGTCCGGGCGCGCTGGTCCGTAGAAGAGGGGTAGGGCAGGGCTTCACTCCTCGTCTTCTGTTGCGGATTTTGGAAAAGACAGGAAGGGTTTACGTTAAGGGCATATTGTGCGACGAGGAGGGTTTGTAGAGTTTAGGGTTTTTAGCTTTTTATGTTGGAGGAGACGACGGTAAGGTGAAGGTAAGGGTTTTGGGTACGGGCAGCAACATCGATTAGGGTTTTTGAAAGGACAACGTCCGAACGGAAGGGGGATGGCGAGCAGCAGTGAAGGAATAGGTAACGGGCAGAGATGATTTTATTCTTTCACTACAACTCCGAGGTTCATCTTCTACGGGTAAGGGACGACGACCTTGTGGCTGATTTATTTGCGAAGTTGGCGGAGAAATGGGTGGACGTATCTCCAACAACGATGAGCTTGCTTTTCGAGGTGCCCGACGGGGGCTGCACAATGGAGATCCTGTTCCCTGAAGATATAAGAAGAATGTTCTGTTTGAAGCGAGCAAAGGGTCAAGCTTTCGGAAAGATGAGGTTGATGAACAGGGAAGCTGAAAACGAGGGACAGAGGTGAGTGTTGTGTTAAACAAATTACACAATGGTATTAGAATGCTAGGAACTGGTATTTAGTTTTTTTTTTTTTTTGTCGCACATTGGTATTGTATTGGTTAGCGGAAATGGGTTCTTATTGATTCAATGAGTATTTGTGCTGTGCATGCAAATGATAGGAGTGTTGGGACGTATGCAGTATATGAAACATGATTTTAGAAATGTGGTGGATCACAATCGATGAATTACTACAGTAGTGTATACCACTTATGCAATTGTTGTGTTTGCCATTTATATATTATGGTGTTTTGCATAGAGTAATATAATATTAGATGCTGCAGGAAACGATCATGTATGTGTCCTATAAAAGTGCAATGTCTGATTTTGTTCATGCATAATATTGGTATTTTATACATTAAAGTATTTATAAATATTAAATAAATTATTAAAATAAAAGAACACGTCTTTGTTTCATAAAAAATAAAATAGTAAAATCAAAGTTATAAGGTGAAAAATTACTATTATAAGGTAAAAAAACATGATTGTGAAAATAAAATTATATGAATTTCATTCAATGCATTTATGGGAAAGAAACAATCAAACAACCATTGCCTAATTTCTTCATATAAAAAAAAAAAAAATTGCGTGTGACCAAAAAAAAAAAAACTAGTATTTTTAAATTCTAATTTAGAGCCCAAAAATTTGCATAAAAATATTTTTTAAATTTTCGCTCAAAAGACTCAAAATTGTTTGGAGACACCCCTGATCGCTAGTACAAGTCCATTCTCACTTATGTATAAGTTATAACTCACTTATAATATGTGATTAATCACTTATAATTAATATGGGACTAATTACACATTTGACACTCATGTGTGATAAAGGTGTGTGGGAACCCATGCCACACAAATAACAAATGGAATAACTGGGAGGGATAAGGGGCCAGGTGAGGATTGAACCCCAAGCATAACGTTGGAAGTTAGGGAACCCAACCACTATGCCAAGTCCTTATTCTCAATTTAATTATTTTTTTTTGGTGAATACCAGGGTATTCCCAGACCACATTGGAGCCGAGAGTAATCCCTCGAGGATCTGCAAGGGCAATTAAGGGCGCCTCTCCCAAAGCAGTTTTTTGCATACACAAGGCTCGAACCTGAGACCTTGCTTAAGCGACTAGAGCCCCATCCACTCAAGCCAACTGTTATTGGTATTCTCAATTTAATTATTGATGATTAATAAATGAAATAAGTAATATTATTAATTTAATCAAAATGAATATATTTTAATAAAAAATCAGAAAAGATATTAATAATTATTTTAAGATCAGTTAACAACAATAAAAATAAAATAAAAAATAAAAATCATCATAACATTATATGACTAATTAATTTTGGATATCTATCTAAACAATCCGGTTACAGTGCAACCTCTTGAATAGTATGCATATGCATACATCACATTGATATTTCTCTCATCACATAGAACATCTCTTACATCACATATTCATCCATCACATGATAAATCTCTCCCATCACATACCCACAAAATGTTCTTTCATCACATGAAATATCTTTCTCATCACATAAAACATATCTCACATCACATACATAAATTCTGCATGTGCAGATGTATGCACCAAAACCACACCCCTATCTAAATATAATTAAATTGATTAAAACAAATTAATTATGTTTATGTAAACAATCGGGTAGATATGCTGGATGGTTCATGTTGCTGTGCGGATTTTTTATATCCATACCGTGCGGAATAAATCGTGTATCGTTGATTTATTTTATCATACAACTGTTGAAATTATTTGGAGGGTTAGTTTCGCAATTTTACTTGTTAGGTATTTAATTTGTTGAATTCACAACATAGGATATACAATTCAGCGACATGACATACACAACTTAGCGACGGATCCAATTCAATTCAGCGACGCGACATATGCAATTCAGCGACATTATTGTGTCATATCAACGACGCTTGAAGTTAGAGACGGTTGAAGTTCATTGTGATTTTAAACGGATCTCAGTGACGAGCCTTCTCACAATTAAGCGACATGGGATATGCAATTCAGCGACATGGGATATGCAATTCAGCGACATCATTGTATTCATTTCCGCGACACAATTTTATACATTTTCAGCGACATAGTGCTATGCATTTGAATACATCTCAGCGACGGAGCATACACATTTCCGCGACATGGCATATTCAATTCAGCGTCACTGCCAACACAATTCAACGACTTGATATAGTACTTCTCAGCGACATGCTATAGTATATTGCAGCGACATATATGGTTATCTCAGTGAAATGTTACTCTTATCTCAGCGTCATAATTTCGTAATTTTGATAAGTAAAGAAGCGGTTATATTTTTTAAGAATAGTACCCTCATCAATTTATGACTGTTCGATTGAAATCAACTGTCCACATTAACGTGCGGACATGCGGGCATATTGACATGTCCGCACCTTAACCACACCCATGCTGGATAGTGTACCATTGGGGCATCTTCTACCGGGACGAGATCATATTCTGGCACTTTGTATGCCTCCTCGTCCCGAATCTGTTGCCAAATACATTCTGCGCGAGCTCATATTCTGGCACTTTGTATGCCTCCTCGTCCCGAATCTGTTGCCAAATACATTCTGCGCAAGCTGATTCAGTGGGTCATTTGCAGTACCAGGAATTCATTAAAATATAGATTAATCTCAATGCAAAGAAATAAAATTAACTAAATAAAACCAAAACATACGCTTTTCGACAGGTTCTCTCCTAACTGCAGGCAGGGTCTTGCCCGCTCGGCCAAACAAGTTCAACGGGATCTGTCCTGTTTTGCCACATTGGCTGTTCGGCCAATGCTCGGTTCGGTCAGCCTGGCCAATTCCTCACCTGTGTTCGGTCGCAATGGCCAACCGCAGTCCACCGCGTTTGGCACTGGTCTTCCCACTCCCAACACAAACCTCAATCTGATAAATTCAATTTCAAAGACTTAATAATGCAAATAATTTCAAGTTCTCAAACGAATGGGTTCATCAAACATGAATTCAAAATTTCTAACCTATAATCCTTTCCATTTTCGACTATGGTGAACAAGGATAGGTTGTTAGTCACTTTAATACTCGAACTGGGTGTAAACCAAATTACTGGATTCAATAGGTCGAATACAAGTGATTGATCCTCAATTTGGAGTGAGGATAGCGTGCGGGCACTTGTATCTGCACGTATAATGGGAGGGCGTTGGATTTTTTATGACCAAACTTCGTGTGATGTCTGCGATAATAATTGTGATGGTTTGAAGTGAGGTCCATTGAATAACTGACACATATGTGCTTCGATTAATTACGTAATCACTGATATTGATTATGTGATGGTTGAGAATGATTATGTGATATGTATAGTTTGGGTGGTTGGGATTCTTCTATATTGCATCACAGAGAAGTGGCCATCACATAAATCGTATTTCTCAACATGCCTGCAACTGTAGACCATGTTACGGACTGTACCCTATAGGCTTGGAAAATGGTGGTGGGATCGCATGCCACACAAATAATAATAATAATAATAATAATAATAATAATAATAATAATAATAATAATAATAATAATGAAAGCTAATGGCACACATACACATTATTAATTTTTAAATGGCCGAGGCCAATAATTAGCAAGAATATTAAACTTCCGAAAATGCATAAGAGTAATTAATTGGTTCAGTAGTACTACGAGTGGTTGACATCACCTTATCCCAAATGGTAATTCCTTTTGGAAGTGAAAATCCTTACCTTGCACGTAACATCACATGTGTGTCATAATCTGGTTCGCAAGAGCTTTACAGAATTATTGGTTATCGACATAATTATTGAAAATTGACATGTCCCAATGATAAAGATGAGCCAAGTTCAAATTTTGTTGGTCTGTCAATTGTCCAAACAACCTTCAAACATTCAATTGGATGAACACAAAAACTTAAAATGCAAAAAACATAGACAACGAATACAAAGATTTGGTACCATAGTTCAATCAACATAATTTACATTTGAGGGATTCTAATCCAGACATCTCCACTAGTATCCACGGACTCTTTGAACACCTCTCAACCCAATTTTTCATATTCTATTCACTATTATAAACTCGGGAGAACTTAGGGTGTAATCAAGATATTTGTTTTGATGTACTGCGGCTGTTCACCACTGTTGATTCACTTTGTAAATCGACTGTTGAGATTAACTTAAATGGTAAAAATATAATTTCGCCATATCACTCCAAAATATAGTTAGTACATTTCAGCGACATGCATAGTATGATTCATCGACTTGATAATGTTCATTTAAGCGATTTCATAAAAGTTGAAACTTTAATTCTTTAATTTAACATATTTCAACGATGAGTTGTATGTATTTCAGCGATGGGATGTGTGTATTTCAGCGACATGCCGCAATATTTTCTAGTGATAACAACCTACGTGTATTTCAGCGACTTGGCCGTTATACATTTTTTGGATATTTTTACCCTTCTACATTTTGAACCATTGGATTTAAGTGAACGATGGAGATTGGCGCCTTGATGTGCTGCGGAATCACTTGGTCGCACCATAACTAGTCCCTATAAACTCACCCACACTCTTCTGTCTTGGTGGACAAATGTCTAGCTCTCGCTGTCGAGACACCTGTCGGGCAATTCAGTTCAACAGACGAAACAGAAGATGCAGAAGATGTAGAGATTGGTGTCCAGGACCTCCTAGCTGTTCATTCTCTTTTCTCAGCTCAAATGAAAAACAAAATACTCTATACCAAACTTTTAAAGTTAGTAACTATTTTTTCCGCAAAAGATACACCTGTAGTATTTTCTAACATTGTAAAATCTAGTCTATTTTATACCAAAAATTAGTTTAGGTACTAATTTTAAAACTTTGATATAGTTGGGGTATATATTTTAAAAATTGCTCGATAAGTAATAATAATAACATCTGTTGGGAACTAGTTTTGAGCAAATATGTTCACAACCGATGTCCGAACTACTTTGTTGGACCAACCACATCAGCAGGCGTCAAACTATTTAAGGGAATAGAAGCTGGCGGATCTGCTCTGGTTTTATACCTAACGGCTAGCTGATTCCCTGCCCAGATCTTGCACACAGCGTATGGAAACCAAGATCTCTTATTCTAGGCAACTCCATTCCAAGGATCCGCGCATTTATGGAAAGAGGATCTTCAGCCTTGGAATGGAGGAAAGGCGGCACTCTTCAAATACCATGGCCAAGGGATGAATCTGTACGACGAATTATTCACTTACTCCCTTGTGCAATCGAAAGCTTTGTGAAGAGAAAATCACATTCCTTCCGTGTTCGTGAATTCATCATTTCGAAGGAAAAATCCGATCAACATTTCCTCGGGTGGATTGATCGACAGTGTGCTACTGCATGCTTGAATGAAGTCGACGAATTCAATCAAGGCTTTCGAGGAGTCGTCAAAACTCAAGAGCTTAAACAAAAGATCAAAGAAGGAGACACGCCAACAGGTTTCGACCAACGACAACTTGAAGGAGGAGCCTTCAAGGAATTGAAGCAAGGTCGGGGAGATCTTCACCAAGGCAGCGGGAGTGCCTTGGTCCGACAATTCAGTCCGCTTGGTGATTGGAGTTGGGCGTGACTAATCACTATTGTTTGGATCGTGGATCAAGTTAAAACAATTAGTGAATCTCCTGGATTGGTATCCCCCAGATATAGGCTTATGCCGAACTGGGTCAACAAACCTTGAGTTCGTTATCTTTACAGTTTATTTACTTTCCGCTGCATAATATCTTAAACTGTTTAACGTGTCCACAAAAGTGTTTGAACTAGTTTACAGGACTACTCAGCCGGTTATCCGAACAAACGGACCTAACAATTGGTATCAGAGCCACACGCTCTACAAGCGAGATCCGGTCTTAAAAGGATGGATAGCCAAGGTGGTTCAGTAACCAGACCCCCTTTGCTCGATGGCTCTAACTATGCATACTCGAAAGATCAGATGGAAGCCTTTCTGATCGCTCTAGATGAAGGAGCATGGGACGCAGTCGAGAATCAATATCACCCTCCAGTGGTTGAAAAAGATGGAGTGAAAACTGTCAAACCAAGGAGTGAATGGACTGCAACCGAAAAGCTCGCCGCATCTAAGAATTCCAAAGCACTGAATGCTATTCACAATGCTCTCACAAAGGATCAATACAGACTTATTGCTGGATGTAAGATCGCATATGACGTCTGGACTACTTTAGCCAATACCTATGAGGGTATGGCGCCGGTAAAGAAATCTAGAATTATTACACTTGATGCTCAATTTCATAAGATCTCTATGGATGATAATGAAACTGTCGGCCAATATATTGGTCGTATTCGTGATCTAACCAATCAAGCTCTTCAGCTTGGCAAAGTGTACTCTCAGCAGGACATTGTAGGAAAAATCATTGGGACGCTTCCAGAAAGGTTCAATGCAAAAGTGGCTGCACTTGAACTATACAAAGACTTTGATAAATTGCAGGTTGATGAACTAATGGGAATCCTACAATCATGGGAAATGGATCACTGTCCTCTGAACAAAAGTAAACCAGTAGCCTTCAAATCAATGACAAGAGACACGTGTGAAACCTCGGTGGAAGATTCTGGTGACTACAGTGATGAAGAAGAATTAGCCATGCTATCTAAAAGGCTAAATCAAATTCTAAAGAATCGTAGATCCAGATTCAACTCCTCCACAAAGAAGGATGCTGGAACATCTAATTTCAAATCCACGCAGAAAGGATCTAAGTCATTTGACAAAAATAAATCCAAATCTTCCAGATCTGAAGATGACAAAGAGATCACTTGCTTTGAATGTGGTGGAAGAGGCCATATAAAAAGAGATTGTGCAAATCTCAGACCCAAGGAGTCAAGCAAGTCATATCAAGTAACCTTCAGTGACTCCGAGGATGAAAAGGAGTCCAGTGAAAGTGGTTCAGACTATGGAGTGGCACTAGTCGGAACCTGGGACTCAGACAGTGAAGATGAACCAGACTCAGGTATATCACACAACTCTGTCAATATGGTTTCCACTAAAACGGTGCACTCTTCTCTCTGCAGGGAACAGGAGGAAGCATTAATAAGCTCAACATACTCTATGAGGAAACATTCGAAAAACTGGAAATCTCCACAGCCGAGTCAGTTGAACTTCAGATTGAAAACAAAAATCTGAAAGAACTTATCGAAGATCTTGAAATCCACAATCAAGGTCTTGAAGAAAAAATTAAGATGCTGTCCGAACAGGTGGATGAACTCCTGGAGAAGAATGCAGAACTTCAGAAGGACAATGATGATCTTGAAGTAGAGAAAAATGACTACAGACTGTGGTATGCAAATATGCATGGAAGAAAGGATGCTCTTCACACTGAACTCACTGAAGTCCAAGAAAAGCTCGCCAAAGCTGAAGAGACACTCACTGCTCTAAACAGAGGAAAGGCAAAGCTAGATGACGTCATTGCAATGGGAAGGCCTAGCAGGAATAAACAAGGCCTAGGGTATCAAGGCTCATCTTCAAAAGGAGAACACAAAAGGCTCTCCAAGTACCTGCTTGAACATGGATTCGAAAGAGGAAGCTTGGACAAGACTCTCTTCATCAAAAGAGAAAGCAAAGGAATCCTCATTGCTCAAGTCTACGTTGATGATATTGTCTTTGGATCAACACATCATGTGCTCAAGGATCAATTCATTGAAATAATGGGTAAGGAGTTCGAAATGAGCATGGTAGGGGAACTAACTTATTTTCTTGGCTTGCAGGTTGCTCAAAAGAAAGATGGGATATTTCTAAGCCAAACCAAGTATGCCCGAAACATTGTTAAGAAGTTTGGCATGGAGTCCAGCAAACCCGTCCGAACGCCAATAGGGACTAATGACAAACTGAGCAAAGATCCCAGTGGTCAAAGTGTTGATCAAAAACTCTATCGAAGCATCATCGGAAGCCTTCTATACCTAGCTGCAAGTCGACCAGACATAAGCTATGCAGTAGGAGTGTGTGCTCGTTACCAAGCCGATCCCAAGGAATCACACCTAAAGGCTGCCAAACGAGTGATCAAATATGTTTCAGGAACCAGTGATCTTGGTATTTGGTACTCCAAAGAGTCTAATCTTTCATTACTTGGTTATAGTGATGCAGATTGGGCAGGTGATGCGGACGACAGAAAAAGCACAACAGGAGGATGCTTCTTTATCGGAACTAACTTAGTTAGTTGGTATAGCAAGAAACAAAGTTCCATATCTCTATCAACTGCTGAAGCCGAATACATTGCCGCTGGAAGTTGTTGTGCACAACTACTATGGATGAAGCAAATGATGCTGGATTATGGAATCAATCAAGAAGTCCTCACTATACTATGTGACAACATGAGTGCGATCAGCATCTCCAAAAATCCTGTTCAACATGGGAGAACAAAGCACATTGAGCTCAGACACCATTTCATAAGGGATCTTGTTGAAGAAGGAATAGTGTCCATACAACATGTCGGGACTACTGAGCAACATGCGGATATTTTTACAAAGGCACTGGATCGAGAGAGATTTGAAAAATTGAGAAGAGATCTCGGCCTATGCACGATTTCTTAGAATCCCGATATTTGTGGAATAAGTTTCATTTTTTTTGCAATTTCCTTATTTCATTTAAGTACATATATTTTATTACCTTAAATATTTTTGGACTAACTATTTCCGTTCAGAACTTATTTACAGAATCCATATCATACCATGTCTAGTGGATCACACATTTTTCAAATTTGAAGTGGATGTGACAGGCGCGTGAGGCGGGAACGGTTACCTGCAAACCACGTTCAAAAACGTGATGATTATGGTTATGGGAAGTTGTGATCTTCCTTCCTTCTTTAATTAAGGGAAGTTGCTATTCTCCTCAAACCAAATCTCATTGTGATCATATTACCTTAAGTGATTCTCTTCTCCCGGCCTCATATACTCTCTCCAGCCCTTCTCTATTTTCTCACAGAAACACAAATTACTCTTCACTTGCTCTTGCCAAAAGTCTTTTCTTTTTCAGCAAAAATGATGAAGACACGAGGAAGCCAAGGTTCCAAATCACAAGACCTGACTCCGTCCTCAACCGCTGGAAGCAAGAAAGTGATTTCACCCGAGGAGTCCAGTGCCAAGGGACGTGCGAAGGCTGTCCAGAAGGCGATCATGGAACAGACCATCTCTGAAACTCCATCCTTGGTTGCGGTTCCATTCCACTCTTCTTCTCCATCCACTGCCGGAGAAAGAGGAACCACTTGTGGTGTTCAGGATCCGCTCGACATTCGAGCTGAAGTTGCTGGAGCCAAAATCATGAAGGAAAAGGAAACCGAAGTCCAGAAGACGAAAGGGAAAGCTGTTTCAACCTCAAAAACCAGGGAGAAGGCTGTTGCGAAAAAGAATGCTTCTGTGAGTGAACGTGTGGAGACAGAGGTTGCCAAAGCACTAAAGCCTCTGGATTCCATTCTGGAAAATCTGCCGACCATGGGATCCGGATCAGTGAGTGCATCTGCCGCGCCCACTAAATCTGCCACCACCAAGGATGCGCAGAAGGTGTCCACTACAAAGCCCAAGAAGAAAACCCCCGCGAAGAAGGCTGTCGTGGAACCAAGTGGTGTGACCGACTCTGCTCCCATCACTACCACTGAAGTAACCCCTGATGAACCTCTGCAAATCACTGCCACAACAACTCAAACAAGTTCACCGAAGGCGACTGAACCAGTTACTGAACCACTCGACGAAGAAGAACTCGACTCAGACTACGTTCAAGAGGATGCAGATGAAAGCTCTGGAGACGAATCAATGATCGATATAAGTGATGATGAAAGGGATTATGCTGTGAATTTGATCACAGAAGAAATTGCCTGGACTGCCAGTCAGAAACGAAAGCATGTTCTGAGACCAGAACCAGAGGAAACCGCACCTGCCAAAGAATCTGTTCGCACTGAAATCGAGCAGGAGGAAGAGGAAGAAGATGAGGAATCTTCAAGCTCCGAGGATGATGTGAACAAAGAATCTGGAGGAGACACGGAACACCTTCAGGAAGATGCCCCTGATCCAACTGAGGGGGAGAACCCGACTGAAGATAAGTCCGAAGAGTTGGGGTCCCAAGGCACCCAAAGCGGAGATGAAGAATCCCATGAAGAATCTGAAGAGGAGGAAGATGAATCCGAAGAAAAGATTGATGAAGATGCTGAAGAGGATCTTGTGGAAATAGTTGAACCCCAGACTGAAGCCCGTGTACCAATGATAATGGCCAGAAATGACCATTATTTTCAATCCATTTCCATGTCTAAAACGGGCATTTGATCGCATTCCAGTCTTACATTAAGTAAGAAAGCAGTTGAATTGGACTGATTTATGCATAATTGTAAAAATAATAAGCTGGTATGAAAAATGCATAAATATGTAATTTTATTACATATCTATGTTAGAAAAATCCAAAAACATGAGAAAAAGAAAAGAAAAGAAAAAGGAATGAAAAAGATGGGTAAAAGAGAGAAAAGCCCACAAAAAGATTATTTTCGGCCCATCTGGCCCAATCCAGCAGGCCCAGGAACACCTTTGTCGCGGAAGCCCCTTTGTCGCGATGCCTTGTTCCGCGACAAAGGAGGGTTCCGCGACCAAGCAAGCTCAGATGAAAGAAGAAACCAGCCAACCCCTTTTGTCGCGATACCCTTTGTCGCGATGCCTTGTTCCGCGACAAAGGCATGCTCCGCGACCAAGATGCACCATTAGAGACACAAGACCCAGTCGAGAAGCTTTGCCACATACAGTGTGTTCCGCGACCAAACTTGATGCTCCGAGACAAAGCTGTGATGTGTGTGATGTCTTGAGACACAATGGGCTCAAATCAAGGCCCATGGGCTTAGGGTTACACTTCTATAAATATGAGGTGTTTCTCTTGAGCTAAGGGTTGAATAGTTGGAAAGTGGATAAGAATTTCATTTTTCTTGAAGGCAGCAAGGAGTTCTTCCCTTAGGTAGTTTAGTGTAGATTTAATTTTTTATTGTATTATTTAATTTTTGTCTTTAGATTAGTTTAGTTAGTGTTTTACTATTCACAGTAACTTAGATAGCCATCTTTAAATCATGTTTTGTTTTCTAAACTCTTGCTTTAGGGTTTGTAATACCCAAATCATGGGTATTAGCAACACCCACTCAATAATATGGGAAAACATTTATTATTTGTGTCCCAAAACATGAAATGGGTCTCACACCCCATGGATTTATGCTTTCTTTTTCTTTTTGGGTTCATTTGACCCCCATTATGCCTCTATTATGTTTATTGTTTGCATTTTATGGATGATGTTATGTATATGTGTGATCAAACCCTAGATTAGGATGTATGCTTTAATTTTAAATTCTGTTCAGCTTTACTTATTTTTGTTCAAGCATGTTCTTCCATATTTTGAATGTTTCTTGCTTGTTTTTAGCTTAGAATAGCTTTTTAATCTGAAATAGAGTGAGATCACGCTGTTTGCATGCCACTGTTCATTTCTGCTTTTTCTGACTTTTGTCCTGAACCACCTTGGGCGCCAACCGCCTCTTGTCGCGGAACCACGTTCCGCGACAAAATGGTTGTTCCGCGACCAAGGTGTCTACAGACATTTGTCTTCATATTTTAAAACCCTTTGTCGCGGAACACCTTGTCGCGGAACCACGTTCCGCGACAAAACCATGTTTAACGACAAAGGACCAAACTCTTGCATTTTGTCTGCATGGCTTTCTGTCGCGGAACACCTTGTCGCGGAACCACGTTCCGCGACAAAACCATGTTTAACGACAAAGGACCAAACTCTTGCATTTTGTCTGCATGGCTTTCTGTCGCGGAACACCCTTGTCGCGGAACCACGTTCAGCGACAAAATCTTGTTCTGAGACAGAAAAATTATGCCTTATTCATTTTTGAAAACCTTTGTCGCGGAACATCTTGTCGCGAAGCCACGTTTCGCGACAAAACTTTCCATGCATAGCGACAAGGACCAAATACTTCAGAAATTCTCTGAAAATCCTTTGTCGCGAAACACTCTTGTCACGGAACCACGTTCCGCGACAAAAACCTTGCTTAGCGACAAAGAGGCGTTATGCTGCCAAAAATTCTAAAAACTTGTCGAGATACTCATGTCGCGGTCCTAGGTCCGAGACAGAACTTATGGTATTGCGACAAAGACTCTCTCCCCTATTTAATCTCAAACATTCTTCATTTTCTTCCTATATTATATTGCATCACTTACACCATAACCCCACGGGTTAAGGTGTAACATTCTGGAATTGCAATATAGGGTGTTATGCTGCCCAAATTTTGATTCTCCATTTTCACACTTAATTAATTGAACCCTCAAGTCATTAATGATTAAAGATTGAGATTAGCAATAATTAAAATCAATGATTATCATGATTAGAGGATCTTTGTTCAATTGCCATTAAAACACTCTTTTATAAACAAAACCTTGATGCCTTAAACAGATAATCCGGACTGTAATTAATTATGGTAGGAGGGATTATTTAAGACCATCAATTATGGACCCGATCCATAACCTTGCATGAGAAACCAATGTCTCTCATACAAGGGATCTTCTTTTTATTATCTTTTTTTTTTCTTTTGTCTTTGCGTGTTGTGTGTAATAGTTAGTAATGATACACCAGATTACTGTTGGCGGGTATTCCCACACAGATAACTAGCTCGTAATCCGGGCATTAATTACTAAGTGTTATTTTGCATGGTCTGGATAGCAGTTAGTGGAAGCCTTGGCGGTTCGTCCACCCTGGATTATAATAGCTGCTCAGCTAACCCTATTCAGATACAGTTTTATTTTCCTTATTTTAATTTCCAAACCCAAATTCCAATCTGTAATAGGAATCAGTTGACATCCGTCAATGCTAACTGATGATCATTATAGAGAAGAAACATGTAGGTTTTTACCAGAATTCACAGACAGTGGGGGCCCAACTGATATTGACACTATCATTATAGGGTTTAAACTGTCTAAATTCGATCCATCCGAGCTATTGGGAAGCTGAATCGCAGATGTTTGCAAATTCACTTGATAGCTCTGCCATTACTTTGGTCCTCTGGCCACTTCACGATTGTGTTTCATCTTCTGTCTAGATCCACTGATATATTTTGGGTCAAATTTATTTTACACTTCAATATATTTGTATGCATGCTATTATTATGTATATATTGTGGTCTATGATATTTTGGGATCCTTCCCTTGGACATTAGAAGTCTAGATTCAAACAGATATTGCATATTAAATTTCCAACAAGAACTCTTTTATAAAATCCGGATCTGAGTAAGGGATAAATTCTTCAGTTATGACTAATTCATACTCCGTCGAGGGTTATGTCTTGGGAAATTAGAAGCAGAATCAGCGATTAGGTCTCTTCTAGACTGAAAGGGTCTGTGTTTTAATTGAGAGTCTAGTACCTGTAAGGGAATGATTTTCATACTTATTATTTTCCAAAACTGTTGTGTTGGAAATTTACGATTACGTATTACACCGAGATGGGGTCCACTTGGATTCAAATACAGTGTAGTAAATAATCTTAGAGGAACAACACTCAGGCCTTGGTTATTTTCTAAGATAGGGTTGAGTATTCTTTCAACTGCTATTCTCTCCTGCAAAAGCCTATCCTTGAGTCCTGAGTGAGTGCATCCGGAACGAACGAACTCATTAGTTCGTTCCATTAGTTTGTATCTCATTATCACCCGGAAGGAAGTGAACACTGCGAGCATTTCACTAAGAGCCGGGAATTCTTGATCCAAACTCGGTCATTCTGACTGGGTGCTGTCTTCTACTACCAGGGTCAGATTTTCAAAACCTCCGAGTGATAGGAATTTAAAATGCTTTCCTTACTGCTCTCTTTTTACTGCTTTCATTAGAGGTCACTCGGTTGTATTGAGGGTTGCGTAACTGTTACTAGGATCGACAGTTAAGGGATAGTTCAGAACTTGATTAGAATCTTTGGGAGTGACATGGGGGAATGATAGTGGTATTTGACATCTCAATAAATGACTTGTCAGGTGTTGCTTATCCACCACAGATGAAATAACACACCCAGGCCAGGGCAGTTATGAATCTGTGGTATCTTAGAATTTGCGTTCTTAAGAACATGTAAACTCTTATTGTGAGTACCTGTCTATCAAAGGGAATTCAATATTGAGAGCATGAGAATTAGCTATCTGACAGGTTTATCCCAAAACAAAGATCTGCGTAACAAAATGGAAGTTTAATCGTGCATTATCTAAATCTTGTCCAATTTTTATTATTTTCTTCCTGTCCCTTCTGTCGGGACTATGACTCAGCTTCATAGTTAGCATAGAATAGATTTTAACTGCTTTCTTAGAATAACTTTATTGCTTTCTTAGATTAAATTTAATTCGCTTTCTAGAATAGCTTTATCAGCTTTATTTTAAATGTTTTCATAGTTTTATTTAAATTCCGTCAGTAGTTGTTAGTAACCTTCACACAACTGATTGAGCAATACGAATGGAAAATCTAGTAAAACGACGTGGGCCCTACTTCTATCGCACATCCTCCAGTGAACGATCCGGTCTTACTATAAATTACTGCAATTTTTGACACTGTGCGCTTTCGGGGGCACAGTTTCGTAACACGAGTAGTAAAAACATGACAACCTATAAATATATCATTAATCCCAACTCCATCATCATAAATTGGTTTCATTAAATAAAATCTAAACCAGGATTATGATTTTCAGAAAATACTCATGTAGTGGAAGTCTGTCAAAAGTTTCATGGCAGGGAATCTCATGGCAAGAATTGATGAGAAGTATCATGGCACATATGCCAGGGATCCTCAGTGTGACAGGCTGAAGGTCAACCTATCCTGGCTGTACCATGAGATTTGTCAACAGTTTCATGACAGAGAGGACCACAGCGCCATTTGAAATTAAAGCACCATACTTGAGTAATAAAAAGAGTAACAATCTTGATATATCCCTAAACCCCTTCCCTTGAATCATAACTCTTTTCATTTAATAAATTCAAACTTAGGATTTTTTCTTCAAAATACTCGTGGTAGGAAATTGTCAAAAGTTTCATGGCGCCGTTGCCGGTGAGGATGCAGCGCCGTTTTATTAGAGAATTACATTCCTCATTGCTCCTAGTTAGCTTATACATATAATTATAAATATTTACTTTCAGAACCAATTCTAACCTGGGGATTGTACAGGTACTGTCATTATTGAAGCCGTTGTTCTATGCAAAGGAGGAAGCAGACGCCAGCCGAGATCCCGTATAATTCAGAGATAGAAAAGACAGCTCGACGTCTTAGGGCGGAGACTAAACGAAGAAGGGAACGGGAACGACAGGCATTACTTTCACCAAGCACTAGTAGCGACATTTCCGAGATGGCAAACCCGGATATCCCACCAATCATTCAACCCAACCCTCCACTTCACAACATTGAAGAAGACCCCGAAGATGCTGATAACGATGATTTGGATGACCCCCCTCCCCAGATCATACAGCGAGGTGGGAACCCACCAAACATGGAACAGCAGCACTTCGAGGCACCCCCTCCCAATCCCAATCATCAAAACCCACCAAATAACCAAAACCACCCAAACCAGCAAAATTTCCAAAACCAGCAAAATCAGCAATACCATAACCCCCATCAGAATCCCCCGAATCCGAATGATTTCAATGATCCGAGGAATTTCTATCTGCATCAGAACTACTACCCACAGCAGTACCAAGGCGGGCCTGAGAACAACCATCAAGCAGCAGCTGCTGCTGATTACATGCAGCCGATTTTAGAGCCATGTCTGAATATTCCAGGACAAGCTCCATTCCTAGCCAGGAATTTCGAATTGAAGCCGACCCTAATCAATCTAGTCCAGAGCAACCAGTTTGCCAGAGCAAGCCACGAAGATCCCCATGATCACCTCCAGACCTTCTTGGAATTGTGTGACACGATCAAAAATCGTGATGTATCTGCAAACACTATTCGATTAAGGTTGTTCCCCTTCTCTCTGACTAGCGGAGCACGAATCGTTGCCCGTTAATCAGAAGTCCACATGGGAGGATGTGATCAGAAATTTCCTAGCAAAATACTTTCCGGAATCCAAGGTGGATGAATGTCGTTCCAAAATCGCGGAGTTCAAAATGAAGCCAGACGAGTCCCTGTACGATGCAAAGGAGAGGTTCTTCAACTTGCTCAGAAAATGTTCTCAACATGGTTTCCATGACTGGGAGAGACTGAGAAAGTTCTACAGTGGTCTAACCCCAGCGTGGAAATCCATGCTCGATGCTGCTGGCGGTCAACATCTGCTTTACATTCCAATGGACCAAGCCTGGGCAAAGATTGAAGCCATGAGTGTCAATAGATCTGTTCTTACTGATGATGGTAATCTCCCTCCCCCTCGTGGTTTATGTGCTGTAGGTACAGTGGAAAAGTCAGACATTGAAAAACTTCAAGAGCAAGTGGCAGCGTTGTCTGTTAGTCAAGGAGTTGGAAGCTCTGCTCAGGGACAGCAAACAGATGTGATTTGTGGACTGTGCCAAGGTGCTCATGCAACCGACACATGCGAACAGATCACAACTGAAAGTTGTAACTATGCAGGAGCCTTCCCAAACAGACACCCAAATTTGTCTTACTCAAACAACAATGCTCTGAATTCCCATCTCTTGAACAAGCCACAACAGCAGCAATTCAATCCTCAGCAGAATCAAGGATTCGTTCAGAACAGGGGCCAACATTTTCAGAATCCCAACTTCCAGCCCCAGATTCAGCAAAGGCCTCCTCAGAATTTCCAACAGCCCAATCAGAACTTCCAGAACTTTCAACCACAGAACTTCCAGCCTCAGTTCGTCCCGAACCAAAGCCAATGGAATCAGAACCAAAATCAGAATCAAAATCAAAAGCCCCCTTCAAGGCTGGAGAATTTGATGACTGATTTTATCACCAGCCAGAAGGAGATCAACACTCAGCTGCAGGCCTCTATCAGAAATGTGGAGACCCAGGTGACACAGATGGCTAATGAGATGCAGAAAAGGGACAAAGGTACATTGCCAAGCACTGCGGAAAAGAACCCGCAATGCAAAGCAATAACCTTGAAATCTGGAAGAGTACTAGCTGGACCGAGAGGAGCTGATACTGAAGCGGAATGTGAAGAAGATGATGCTGTTGACAATGCTGGTAAGGAAGCTGATAATGAGAAGGAAGCTGAAAAAGAGACAGCCGATTTGCAGACTGACGCTGCACCTGAAATGGCTGAAACAGATAAGGGTACAGGTGAATGTACAACTTCCTTCCCCTTATCACCAAAAATAGCTAATAACAAGTACATGCCTAGGATTCCTTATCCGGCACGTCTTAAATATAAGGAACATGATCTTAAATTCAAGAAATTTCTGGAACGATTAAAGTCTGTAGAGAAAGAATTGATTTCAGGAAAAAGGCAGGTCGAGCAAGAAGAGGTGATTATTCTCAACAGCACATGCAGTGCCATAGTTCAAAGGAGATTACCCGAAAAGAAAGAGGACCCCGGATGCTGCACACTTCCAGTACAATTCGGAAAGGCCAAAGTGAGTATGGGGCTTTGTGATCTGGGATCGAGCATCAATGTGATGCCACTAGCTATGGCTATCCGCCTTAAGCTTGGAGAAATTCAACCGATCAAGATGAGACTGCAACTTGCAGACAGATCAATCACTCAGCCCGTAGGAATCCTTAAGGATGTTGTGGTCAAAACCGGGCAGGTTCTTTTCCCGGTCGACTTCATCATCCTCGACATTGAAGAAGATTCTGAAATGTCGCTTATCCTTGGACGCCCATTTCTAGCCACTGGTGGTGCACTGATTGACGCTAAATCCGGAAAAGTCACACTAAGGGTCGATGGCGAGGAGATCATTTTTGATATGGAGCAATTGCAGAAATTTCCGAATGACAGTTCTTGTTGTTCATTTGAAAATGTAATAGTTAGGGAAGAGCCAGACTCTGAATTTGATTGTGAAATGATGCTGGATGACTCATCAAAGCAGGTACTGAAGCCTGCTGGCGTAGAGCAGAAAGGATGCAAAGCCGTTCACTTTGCCGATCCCGAAACAGGGGATCTGGAGGAGTTTGACGGCTTCGAATTCCATGACGACGCCAACCAAGAGGAAGAAGAGGATCCTGTGCTGACGCAGGATCCCGAAGGTAAATCTGTTCTCCCACTACCCATTTCTCGCAAACTACTCCCTTCCGTTGAATGTCCACCAGAGCTTGAACTTAAAACATTACCCGATCATCTCAAGTATGCGTTTCTCGCGGAACATAAAAAATTACCTGTGATTGTTTCGGCCAAGCTCTCTCAAGAGCAAGAAAATGCTCTGGTGGTCGTTCTTAAGAAACATGTACATGCAATAGGTTGGACCATTTCTGATATAAAAGGAATAAGCCCTTCTATTTGTATGCACAAGATTCTAATGGAAGAAGAGTTTAAGCCCTCCCGTCAGCCTCAGAGGCGTTTGAATCCCCTTATGCAAGAAGTGGTAAGGAAAGAAGTTATCAAGCTCTTAGATGCTGGTATAATCTATCCTATCTCTGACAGCAAATGGGTTAGCCCAGTGCAGGTCGTACCCAAACGAGGAGGGATGTGCATAACCAAGAATGAGCAAGGAGAAGAGGTTGCAACCAGGCCAGTGACCAGATGGAGAGTTTGTATCGACTACCGGAAACTGAACGAGGCCACCCGCAAGGACCATTTTCCATTGCCATTTATTGATCAAATGCTTGAGAGGTTGGCTGGGAGAGAGTTTTATTGCTTTTTGGATGGCTATTCTGGTTATAATCAAATTGTTATTTCGAGCGAAGACCATGATAAAACCACTTTTACTTGCCCGTACGACACTTTTGCCTATCGACGGATGCCTTTTGATTTGTGCAATGCACCTGCTACTTTTCAAAGATGCATGATGTCTATTTTCTCTGAATTTATCGAAAAATGCATTGAGGTTTTCATGGATGACTTCTCTGTGTATGGAGATACGTTCGAAGATTGTTTGACTAATCTTGCAAAGATTTTAAAGAGATGTGAGGACACTAATCTGGTTTTAAATTGGGAAAAGTGCCATTTTATGGTCACTGAGGGCATAGTATTAGGTCATCGCATTTCTCGTGCAGGCATTGAGGTTGATCCAGCCAAAGTTTCCATCATCTCCAATCTTCCTCTTCCTAACTCCATCAAATCAGTTAGGAGCTTCTTAGGGCATGCCGGTTTTTACCGGAGATTCATTAAGGATTTCTCTAAAATTGCCAAGCCGCTCACTAATCTGCTTTGTAAAGAAAATGCTTTCTTAATAAATGAAGCGTGTGTCCAAGCCTTTGACACGCTCAGGAAGATGTTGGTTTCTGCGCCGATAGTGCAACCACCCGATTGGTCAATACCTTTCGAGGTCATGTGCGATGCTAGTGATCTCGCCGTAGGTGCAGTCCTCGGGCAACATAAGGATGGGAGACACTGCGTAGTTCACTACGCAAGTCATGCTCTGAATGAGGCTCAAGTCAACTACACCACAACGAAGAAAGAAATGTATGTTGTAGTCTTCGCGTTTGACAAGTTCAGACAGTATCTGATAGGTACGAAGACAATAGTGTACACCGATCATTCTGCATTGAGATACTTGTTTAGCAAACAAGATGCAAAACCTCGATTAATCAGGTGGGTACTTCTGTTGCAAGAATTCAACATCATAATAAAAGATAGGCGAGGTCGAGATAATGGTGTTGCTGACCACTTATCTCGATTAGAAAATGATAAAAAGGAAAAAGCCGTCAATGAAGATTTCCCGGACGAACAGTTGTTTGCATTGCATCTGCATAATCAAGCTTGTCCATGGTTTTCCGACATTGCTAACTTTTTCGCATGCGGAATAACCCCACCATTTTCTAATTATCATCAGAAGAGTAAGTTCAACCGAGATGTATTAAGTTACTTCTGGGAGGAACCATATCTTTTCAAACACTGCGCCGATTCAATAATTAGGCGATGTGTAACCGAGCATGAAGCCTATCAAATTGTCAGAAAATGCCATGAATCAGAATATGGAGGTCACCACGGTCCCGCTCGAACGGCCCACAAGGTCCTCGAATGTGGATTTTATTGGCCTCACATCTATGAGGATTGCAGGACATTTGTGAAGGGCTGCGACAGATGCCAAAGGATGGGAAACATCTCCAAGAGGGATGAGATGCCTCAGAAGGGGATTCTCACACTCGAGATCTTCGATGTATGGGGCATTGACTTCATGGGACCATTTCCACCATCTGGTGGAAACTTCTATATCTTGATAGCTGTCGATTACGTATCCAAATGGGTTGAGGCAGTCGCATTACCAACCAATGATGGTAACCAAGTCATCAAGTTCCTCAAGAACAACATTTTCAGTAGATTTGGCATACCTAGGGTGGTAATATGAGGAACACACTTTATTAATAAAGCCTTTGAAACTTTAATGAGTCAAAATGGGATCCTCCATAAGATAGGCACGCCTTATCATCCCCAAACTAGTGGTCAAGTCGAAGTATCCAATCGCGAAATCAAACACATACTCGAAGCCACTGTTGGGATAACCCGTAAGGATTGGGCGCGTAAGCTCAACGATGCTCTATGGGCATACCGCACAGCATATAAGACTCCGATCGGGATGTCTCCGTACAGGCTCGTCTTCGGAAAAGCCTGTCACTTGCCCGTAGAGCTAGAGCATAAAGCTTACTGGGCCGTCAAAACGCTCAACTTCGATCCGAAAGTTGCTCAGAGCAAACGCAAGTTGGACCTCAATGAAATTGAGGAAATACGAGCGCAAGCTTATGAAAGCTCTCGGATTTACAAGGAGCGGACCCAGAAGTTACATGATCGCAGGATTAAACCAAAGTATTTTTATGTTGGTCAACAGGTATTATTGTTCAATACTAGGTTGAAGCTGTTCCCCGGAAAGCTCAAATCTAGATGGGAAGGACCACATGAAGTACTAGAGGTATTCAAAAATGGAGCCGTCAGGATCCGAACTAACAAGGGCGACATAGTGGTGAATGGACAACGGTTGAAGGAGTATATCGGACAGTTCGATCCGGAGAAAGAAAGCCAAGCAGTGGAAGACCCGGCTTACACCCAATAAGAAACAGCATTAAAAACATAAAAATTTCATTTTATATACATAGTATACTGCTTTATAATGAGAAAGTACTCAAAGATCAATTAAACATTTAGAGTACTAAGACTCTAAATGTGAGGATGTTGATATTTGGAGAAAAATTTAATATGTTTTATTTATCTCTCTTGCAGAAGTTCGGAACCATAAAAAAGACGGAGCAGATAAGAGTAACATGGAAAAACCAGGTTCTTGGTTGGATTAATTCCATAAGTCTGAGAAAATATTCCCAGAATCTAAAGCAATTTAAATTCCGGGATGAATCTCACAGATAAATGGGACTGATCCAACCTAATTTATGCAAGTAGATTATTTTAATATATTAATATTTCAGCCCAGTATTTTGAATTTATTCGGACTGAATTTATTCAGCCCAAGTCAAATAAAATGAACTCAGGCCCAACATCACTCTCGGGCCCAGTCCAAGAAAATTTGAAAGTTCAAAATTCTTTGTCACGGAAGGTCCTTTGTCGCGATCGACCAGGCCCTATTCCGCGACAAACCCTCTTTTGTCAACCTTTCTTGTCGCTGTCGCGATGCACCTTGTCGCGGAACGTGATTCCGCGACCAGCTCGTGTTCCGCGACATAACCCGCGTTGACTGTCTCCATGCTGAACTTTGTCGCGATAGCTCTGTCGCGAAGCACTGCTCCGCGACCAGCTCCCAATTCCGCGACCCTCCTAATGTCGCCATGCCTTTGTCGCAGAACCTTGTTCCGCGACAAAGTTTGGGATTCCGCGACAAAAGCTTTAGTATTTATACCCCCCCACCCCCACCAGTTTTTCCCATTTTCACGTTTGACGTTTCGGTTTCTTCATCTTCCTCCCCCCCATTTTCTTCTTGTCCGAACGAACACCACGTGTTCTTCGCACTCAAATCATCCATTTTCTAAGGGGAAACCATGGACAGACTTTTAAGAAACTTCCCAAACCTTGGACCCATGCCCAGACCCGAGCCTTGGAGGGCAGGGTAAACCCTTTTTTTTCCCCCCCTGTTCATGGCACCCGTTCGGACTCTCTTGTTTTGCTTTTATTTTTGAGTTCATGGTATAATGTGGTTGATGTGCACATTTGTTTTCATATTTTTGGAGATTTTGAGTGCTCTCGGTTATGAGCACCATTTTGAAATTTTTAAGAACCCTTGAGAACTCGGTGTTAAAAACTGTTATGGACTAAAATCTTTAAAGTTTAAAAACTGGGATAGAAGAACTAATGAGCATTAGGGTGTTATTTCGAGCATCATGGTGTTATTGGTGTTTTTGTTCTTGAAATAGGATGAACACTTGAAGTTTTGATCAAAACTGTGTTTTTGATCTTTATTTTGCTTTCACAGTGTTGGTTTGATGCATTAAAGAGGAAGATTCTTTTTTTTGGCACACTTGTTCCCATGATAGAGATTTCATGGGAATAAATGTTTGTTTGTTTATGGAAACATAGTACAAACACCCAATGAGAAGCTTCCACTTTTAATAAAAGCAACTTTTTGGAAAAGACAAAAAGAGTTATTTTGTTTAATGTTTGACTTATCTTTTGTTCCCAATGGAACACTAGGGTGAGTAAAATAGCAGTATTTTTGTCACCCAACTGCTATCATTTTCAGAAATCCAAAATGGGACCACTCACATCCCACTTTTATTAAATAAAATAAGTCAACCATTTTAAAATTAAAAACGGTGTCTGCAAAATTTTTGGGAATGCTTCAACTGTCTAAAACAGTCCAAGCAGTCCAGAAATAGCAGATCCATTTCGCCAAGTCTCCATTGCACATTCCAATATTCGAGCATCTCGCCTCCATCTGTCCGTCTCATCCCATTTCCAACAAGTATCTCGAACTTGTTTAATAAAATCGAAAAACTTTTGGGCCCAATGGCCCATTAAAAAGATTTTAGGCCCAATGGCCAATTTTATTTTATTTTGGGCTCCTTAGCCCATTTAACACCAATATTATTTACCTATGCTTTATATTAAAATTTCAAGTTGGAGATTTAATGACCTCACATCTAGAGCAAAGCTCTAAATGTGAGGATGTTGATTCTTAAACTTGAAAATTATTGAGAAAATTATAAAAATCGGATTCATTCTTTTCTACCTTTTCAGGGGCGACCTTCCCATCCCAGATCCTGCACCTGAAGGAACTCAGCTACTGGACTTGCCACTGGAGCTCCTAGGTGAAATTCTCTCCAGAATAGGAGAGGATGACATCAAGAAGTTGTTCATAGTCCAGGAAACCTGCAAGAAGCTCAGGGACGCAGACAAACTCCCCATCGTTTACAAACGATGCGAGTTGGAAACCTCCTCAGTAAAAGTATGGCAACAACACGTCCAGAGAGAGAAGAGGGAATTCCTGCAAACATGCGTGGAAGCAGAGAATTTTAACCTCCAGACCATTCCAGCTCTCCTAGCATTTGCAGGAGGGAATGAAGAGCAGGCTTGCGAGATGCTGCGGCCAGGGATTGAAGACAACCATAAGGGATCAATTTTCATACGGGCTTTCATGCTGCTGAGCAAAATGGATGAAGGTCAAGTTCAGCAGGGGATAAAGATGATGGAGAACATGGCAACCGAAAGATCAATCTTGGTCTACACAGCCACCAATGCCATCTAATGGATGTCGAGTAACGAAAACACCCCTGGACTATTCAGTGGCCAGGCAGACCGAATCTACTGCCCAAGGAGGCAAGGAAACCATGAGGAACAAAATGGTTGGTGCCTGCGCTGCGACTTGACAAACTTCATCTTCTGGAGCAGAATCTTCATTCACTGAGAGAGAAGGAAGAAGGATGAATCCTAGTATGCTTTATTTTATTTTAAGTTTTAGTAATAGTAATCTGCAAGGGATTCCTCCTTTTGTAAGTGCAGGTTTGTACTAACTGCATGAGAAACCCTTGTCTCGGATGTAATTTATCGCTTTCCCTAAAATGGAACTCAGCTTTTGAGACCACTGAACAGATCTTTATTTGCTTTCTTTTCGAAAAGATGTCTGTACAGTCCGAGATGAATAAGTGACTGTCAGACCAAAAATATGTTGTTGACATACCTTGTATGTCAGCAGTGCCTCTTTACTGCTTTAAATTAAATAACCAGCAAAATGTGCATAAACCTGCTTTAAATTCACATGTTGAATTTAGGCTTGTGATTAAATTTTCATACTTTTAAATTGGGATAATATAATTGAAGACATGCATGAAATGAATTCCTAAGGTTTTGAGCTATAAAAGTTTAATGATGCGATCATCTTGTTGGGTAATAAATCTGCATGTTAGAAATTTTGATTGAATAGATTGTCAGAACTAAGCCTTGATTAAATTTCAGAATACTGTATGACATGAATCAACCCAACCTGTGAGGTTTGAGCCATGAGTCACTTTTACTCATTTATTTTCCTTGATGTGTGAATCACTTTGATTGAAGGAAACTAGAACTTGCGATTGAGACCGATTCAAGATCATGCCATATTCCAAAAATCGAGCATATGATCGAGGCACTTAGAAAACCCAAATTTTGGCCTTCGTTTGAAATCCAAACCCAAAAATATTTTTCCTTTAGGATTAACCAAGTTGAGCCTTAAGCCTAATTTTTCTTTGAAGCCCTCTATATTATTCCTATCCTTATAAAAAGACCAAGAAAATCAAACCCAAGTGTGCAACAATGAATTCTGTCAAAAGGCATTAAATTTATGATCATCAGAAAAGTATTAATCGGTATTCAATAAACCGATTCAAAAAAATAAATAGAAAAATGTTGAGATTCATTCAACATAAATAAATTGCAAATGACAAAGCAATTAGATGTAGTCTAATGTCATGCAATAGAAAAAAAAAACAAAAGAAAAATATCGATGATAATAAATTTTAAATAAAAATATGCCAAGTCATGATAGAATGAATTCTTGTCACTTCCTAGCCCAATAATTCCCTTTCCCACCTATGTTACAACCGTATGCCCCGTTATAACCCTTGAATAAGACCTCATGATCTCGATTTGAAGAAATGAGTCGGTGGCGAGTTGGTCCAATTACAAGCTTATGGTATAATTTAATTAAATTTGATTTTGAGCGTTCTTGATTAAAACCCAATTGAGAGTGAGTGAAATTTCCAATTCTCTTATATGTGAGGCTCTGTTTGATTACAAGGTTCATGTCATACCTTAATTCTAATTTTTAATCCCTGCATCTTTCAAATATGATATTCATGAAGGATTGATGATAATGTTTGATTTGTAGGCCCGATGTAGTGAGCAAGTATCATTTTATTCAACACTGCAATCAAGGGAATTCAACACTTGTAGTTTTTTATTGTCTTATCCCAATCCAAAAAGAATGTGATTTATGAAGCCACGAAAATGAATTGACTATGCAGAGCCCGTGTTCTTTAGAACATTGACTCTGACTGCTCGGGGACGATCAGTATTAAATGTGAGGATGTTGATAATGGCCAGAAATGACCATTATTTTCAATCCATTTCTGTGTCTAAAACGGGCATTTGATCGCATTCCGGTCTTACATTAAGTAAGAAAGCAGTTGAATTGGACTGATTTATGCATAATTGTAAAAATAATAAGCTGGTATGAAAAATGCATAAATATGTAATTTTATTACATATTTATGTAAGAAAAATCCAAAAACATGAGAAAAAGAAAAGAAAAGAAAAAGGAATGAAAAAGATGGGTAAAAGAGAGAAAAGCCCACAAAAAGATTATTTTCGGCCCATCTGGCCCAATCCAGCAGGCCCAGGAACACCTTTGTCGCGGAAGCCCCTTTGTCACGATGCCTTGTTCCGCGACAAAGGAGGGTTCCGCGACCAAGCAAGCTCAGATGAAAGAAGAAACCAGCCAACCCCTTTTGTCGCGATACCCTTTGTCGCGATGCCTTGTTCCGCGACAAAGGCATGCTCCGCAACCAAGATGCACCATTAGAGACAAAAGACCCAGTCGAGAAGCTTTGCCACATACAGTGTGTTCCGCGACCAAGATGCACCATTAGAGACACAAGACCCAGTCGAGAAGCTTTGCCACATACAGTGTGTTCCGCGACCAAACTTGATGCTCCGAGACAAAGCTGTGATGTGTGTGATGTCTTGAGACACAATGGGCTCAAATCAAGGCCCATGGGCTTAGGGTTACACTTCTATAAATATGAGGTGTTTCTCTTGAGCTAAGGATTGAATAGTTGGAAAGTGGATAAGAATTTCATTTTTCTTGAAGGCAGCAAGGAGTTCTTCCCTTAGGTAGTTTAGTGTAGATTTATTTTTTTTTTTTGTATTATTTAATTTTTGTCTTTAGATTAGTTTATTTAGTGTTTTACTATTCACAGTAACTTAGATAGCCATCTTTAAATCATGTTTTGTTTTCTAAACTCTTGCTTTAGGATTTGTAATACCCAAATCATGGGTATTAGCAACACCCACTCAATAATATGGGAAAATATTCATTATTTGTGTCCCAAAACATGAAATGGGTCTCACACCCCATGGATTTATGCTTTCTTTTTCTTTTTGGGTTCATTTGACCCCCATTATGCCTCTATTATGTTTACTGTTTGCATTTTATGGATGATGTTATGTATATGTGTGATCAAACCCTAGATTAGGATGTATGCTTTAATTTTAAATTTTGTCCAGCTTTACTTATTTTTGTTCAAGCATGTTCTTCCATATTTTGAATGTTTCTTGCTTGTTTTTAGCTTAGAATAGCTTTTTAATCTGAAATAGAGTGAGATCACGCTGTTTGCATGCCACTGTTCATTTCTGCTTTTTCTGACTTTTGTCCTGAACCACCTTGAGCGCCAACTGCCTCTTGTCGCGGAACCACGTTCCGCGACAAAATGGTTGTTCCGCGACCAAGGTGTCTACAGACATTTGTCTTCATATTTTAAAACCCTTTGTCGCGGAACACCTTGTCGCGGAACCACGTTCCGCGACAAAACCATGTTTAACGACAAAGGACCAAACTCTTGCATTTTGTCTGCATGGCTTTCTGCCGCGGAACACCTTGTCGCGGAACCACGTTCCGCGACAAAACCATGTTTAACGACAAAGGACCAAACTCTTGCATTTTGTCTGCATGGCTTTCTGTCGCGGAACCACGTTCCGCGACAAAATCTTGTTCTGAGACAGAAAAATTATGCCTTATTCATTTTTGAAAACCCTTGTCGCGGAACATCTTGTCGCGAAGCCACGTTTCGCGACAAAACTTTCCATGCATAGCGACAAGGACCAAATACTTTAGAAATTCTCTGAAAATCCTTTGTCGCGAAACACTCTTGTCACGGAACCACGTTCCGCGACAAAAACCTTGCTTAGCGACAAAGAGGCGTTATGCTGCCAAAAATTCTAAAAACTTGTCGAGATACTCATGTCGCGGTCCTAGGTCCGAGACAGAACTTATGGTATTGCGACAAAGACTCTCTCCCCTATTTAATCTCAAACATTCTTCATTTTCTTCCTATATTATATTGCATCACTTACACCATAACCCCACGGGTTAAGGTGTAACATTCTGGAATTGCAATATAGGGTGTTATGCTGCCCAAATTTTGATTCTCCATTTTCACACTTAATTAATTGAACCCTCAAGTCATTAATGATTAAAGATTGAGATTAGCAATAATTAAAATCAATGATTATCATGATTAGAGGATCTTTGTTCAATTGCCATTAAAACACTCTTTTATAAACAAAACCTTGATGCCTTAAACAGATAATCCGGACTGTAATTAATTATGGTAGGAGGGATTATTTAAGACCATCAATTATGGACCCGATCCATAACCTTGCATGAGAAACCAATGTCTCTCATACGAGGGATCTTCTTTTTATTATCTTTTTTTTTTCTTTTGTCTTTGCGTGTTGTGTGTAACAGTTAGTAATGATACACCAGATTACTGTTGGCGGGTATTCCCACACAGATAACTAGCTCGTAATCCGAGTATTAATTACTAAGTGTTATTTTGCATGGTCTGGATAGCAGTTAGTGGAAGCCTTGGCGGTTCGTCCACCCTGGATTATAATAGCTGCTCAGCTAACCCTATTCAGATACAGTTTTATTTTCCTTATTTTAATTTCCAAACCCAAATTCCAATCTATAATAGGAATCAGTTGACATCCGTCAATGCTAACTGATGATCATTACAGAGAAGAAACATGTAGGGTTTTACCAGAATTCACAGACAGTGGGGGCCCAACTGATATTGACACTATCATTATAGGGTTTAAACTGTCTAAATTCGATCCATCCGAGCTATTGGGAAGCTGAATCGCAGATGTTTGCAAATTCACTTGATAGCTCTGCCATTACTTTGGTCCTCTGGCCACTTCACGATTGTGTTTCATCTTCTGTCTAGATCCACTGATATATTTTGGGTCAAATTTATTTTACACTTCAATATATTTGTATGCATGCTATTATTATGTATATATTGTGGTCTATGATATTTTGGGATCCTTCCCTTGGACATTAGAAGTCAAGATTCAAACAGATATTGCATATTAAATTTCAAACAAAAACTCTTTTATAAAATCCGGATCTGAGTAAGGGATAAATTCTTCAGTTATGACTAATTCATACTCCGTCGAGAGTTATGTCTTGGGAAATTAGAAGCAGAATCAGCGATTAGGTCTCTTCTAGACTGAAAGGGTCTGTGTTTTAATTGAGAGTCTAGTACCTGTAAGGGAATGATTTTCATACTTATTATTTTCCAAAACTGCTGTGTGTTGGAAATTTACGATTACGTATTACACCGAGATGGGGTCCACTTGGATTCAAATACAGTGTAGTAAATAATCTTAGAGGAACAACACTCAGGCCTTGGTTATTTTCTAAGATAGGGTTGAGTATTCTTTCAACTGCTATTCTCTCCTGCCAAAGCCTATCCTTGAGTCCTGAGTGAGTGCATCCGGAACGAACTATTTGTATCTCATTATCACCCGGAAGGAAGTGAACACTGCGAGCATTTCACTAAGAGCCGGGAATTCTTGATCCAAACTCGGTCATTCTGACTGGGTGCTGTCTTTTACTACCAGGGTCAGATTTTCAAAACCTCCGAGTGATAGGAATTTAAAATGCTTTCCTTACTGCTCTTTTTTACTGCTTTCATTAGAGGTCACTCGGTTGTATTGAGGGTTGCGTAACTGTTACTAGGATCGACAGTTAAGGGATAGTTCAGAACTTGATTAGAATCTTTGGGAGTGACATGGGGGAATGATAGTGGTATTTGACATCTCAATAAATGACTTGTCAGGTGTTGCTTATCCACCACAGATGAAATAACACACCCAGGCCAGGGCAGTTATGAATCTGTGGTATCTTAGAATTTGCGTTCTTAAGAACATGTAAACTCTTATTGTGAGTACCTGTCTATCAAAGGGAATTCAATATTGAGAGCATGAGAATTAGCTATCTGACAGGTTTATCCCAAAACAAAGATCTGCGTAACAAAATGGAAGTTTAATCGTGCATTATCTAAATCTTGTCCAATTTTTATTATTTTCTTCCTGTCCCTTCTGTCGGGACTATGACTCAGCTTCATAGTTAGCATAGAATAGATTTTAACTGCTTTCTTAGAATAACTTTATTGCTTTCTTAGATTAAATTTAATTCGCTTTCTAGAATAGCTTTATCAGCTTTATTTTAAATGTTTTCATAATTTTGTTTAAATTCCGTCAGTAGTGGTTAGTAACCTTCACACAACTGATTGAGCAATACGAATGGAAAATCTAGTAAAACGACGTGGGCCCTGCTTCTATCGCACATCCTCCAGTGAACGATCCGGTCTTACTATAAATTACTGCAATTTTTGACACCGTGCGCTTTCGGGGGCACAGTTTCGTAACACGAGTAGTAAAAACATGACAACCTATAAATATATCATTAATCCCAACTCCATCATCATAAATTGGTTTCATTAAATAAAATCTAAACCAGGATTATGATTTTCAGAAAATACTCATGTAGTGGAAGTCTGTCAAAAGTTTCATGGCAGGGAATCTCATGGCAAGAATTGATGAGAAGTATCATGGCACATATGCCAGGGATCCTCAGTGTGACAGGCTGAAGGTCAACCTATCCCGGCTGTACCATGAGATTTGTCAACAGTTTTATGACAGAGAGGACCACAGCGCCATTTGAAATTAAAGCACCATACTTGAGTAATAAAAAGAGTAACAATCTTGATATATCCCTAAACCCCTTCCCGTGAATCATAACTCTTTTCATTTAATAAATTCAAACTTAGGATTTTTTCTTCAAAATACTCGTGGTAGGAAATTGTCAAAAGTTTCAACCAACCCCACCTGCCAGGAGTTCCCGGAAGGAGTCCGAGCCCAAGAAGCGGACTCGTTCTGAACCAGAAGTCTCTGCAAAAGCCTCTGGATCCAAGAAACGGAAGATTGTTGAATCCTCATCCGAGGAGCATGAGCCTGAGATCATAGATGCTGAGAACGCAATTTCCATTGAGTTCTATTATGAAGTGTCCAAGCACTATTTTTCAACCGTTCTGGAGAAGATGAAAGTTCACCCTGAGATTCGCTTTGCTGATGAACGCTATGAGGAGATGGGGTGGGTGGCACAAGTACCTGGAGGAGAGGTCCCTTTTCTTTTGGGGAACGGAGATCAAACAATACAAGGGACAGCTAGTTAGACAGTTTTATGCAAACCTGAGCTCTGAAGTCCTCAGCACCAAAAGCCCCTGGTTCGAACTCTGCTATGCTCATGGGGAGATGTTTGAACTCAAAGCAAGGGCCCTGAATCGCTTTCTCCAGGTACCCCGAACTTCTCTGAAATCTGTCTACTCTAGAGGTGCAAAATTCCCTATGAACACAATTGCTGAAACTCTCACTGGAGTTGAAGGGAAAAGATTTCAGGGAAAGGGATTGAGTGCAGGTGTTCTAACTCAGAAATTTTCCATGCTTTATAAATTGTGTGCTCACAATATCATGCCTACTGCTAATCACTCTGTCGTGTCCAAGAGCATGTGTAAACTCTTGTTTGCTATAGATCAAAAGTATGAGATCAATTATGGAGCACTTGTGCTCGAACAAATGCTGGGATTTGCTGGAAAAGTCAAAAGGAAGTACAACACCACACTTCCCTTCCCCGGTCTCATCTCTGAGTACTTGAAGCATCTTCACATCAATGGTAGCAAACACGATCGTCCTGAGGATATTGCTGACTTCAAGCTCTCGGCCAACTTTGCCAAGAAGAAGCCAGACTTGGCTGGCCCAGGAGGACGGATCCCTGCAAAGGACGCCTTTTCAATGCTACGTGATGATCTCATCGACCACATCAATCACCTCAAAACATTGGAAGCTCAAGTGCACCTCCAAGTTCAACATGCTGAAAAGATGTTCAGACAGCTTCCTGATGTCTGGTCGGATGATGAAACGCCAATGGATACCAATCCAGATGAAGAGTCCAGCGAGTCAGATGCGGATTCCTCTGATGATTCAGAATGATATGCCCTTTTTGGGCAAGATGTGTGCCAGAGGGGGAGTAAAAGTTGATCTAACCGATGATCGGTTACTCTGGACACTTGAAGAAAGGAGTCTGCACCACCTCTGCTGCTGATGGCAAAGTTTTCTTTTGCATTTCTTTTATGAACTCTTTTGAATTGTTTCTGCTGGACAATCGCACTATGGCCTGTAATAGTTTTATAATCTTAATTGCTTTATTTTATGATCATTGCCATGTGCTTGTTTTGTTGTGAATGCTCCTAGAATTCTAATAGGCATATTTGTACGGAGCATTAGTATAGTTTGTCTTGTTTTGGGAATCATTGTAATCGGTGGTTGGGTATCAACGGGAAGTTTTTCTTCATTTTTGTTCGTGTAATTATTGTTTAGACATCGGTTGGACCAACTCATAAACTAGCCCACATTCTGCCAAAAAGGGGGAGATTGTTGGGAACTAGTTTTGAGCAAATGTGTTCACAACCGATGTCCGAACTACTTTGTTGGACCAACCACATCAGCAGGCGTCAAACTATTTAAGGGAATAGAAGCTGGCGGATCTGCTCTGGTTTTATACCTAACGGCTAGCTGATTCCCTGCCCAGATCTTGCACACAGCGTATGGAAACCAAGATCTCTTATTCTGGGCAACTCCATTCCAAGGATCCGCGCATTTATGGAAAGAGGATCTTCAGCCTTGGAATGGAGGAAAGGCGGCACTCTTCAAATACCATGGCCAAGGGATGAATCTGTATGACAAATTATTCACTTACTCCCTTGTGCAATCGAAAGCTTTGTGAAGAGAAAATCACATTCCTTCCGTGTTCGTGAGTTCATCATTTCGAAGGAAAAATCCGATCAACATTTCCTCGGGTGGATTGATCGACAGTGTGCTACTGCATGCTTGATTGAAGTCGACGAATTCAATCAAGGCTTTCGAGGAGTCGTCAAAACTCAAGAGCTTAAACGAAAGATCAAAGAAGGAGACACGCCAACAGGTTTCGACCAACGACAACTTGAAGGAGGAGCCTTCAAGGAATTGAAGCAAGGTCGGGGAGATCTTCACCAAGGCAGGGGGAGTGCCTTGGTCCGACAATTCAGTCCGCTTGGTGATTGGAGTTGGGCGTGACTAATCACTATTGTTTGGATCGTGGATCAAGTTAAAACAATTAGTGAATCTCCTGGATTGGTATCCCCCAGATGTAGGCTTATGCCGAACTGGGTCAACAAACCTTGAGTTCGTTATCTTTACAGTTTATTTATTTTCCGCTGCATAATATCTTAAACTGTTTAACATGTCCACAAAGGTGTTTGAACTAGTTTACAGGACTACTCAGCTGGTTATCCGAACAAACGGACCTAACAACATCCTCCTCAATTGAGAATGAGTTAAGATTTATAAATTATTTCTCTTTCGTGGCCTTGTGGTGCCAATTGATGATAGCCTTTAATCACCGAAAAAACTCAACTTCACGGATCGTGCTATCAATCTCTTCATCCGAGGTTATGGCTTCGTTCGTAGAAAACGCTAGGGTTTAGCATTTAACTTTTAAAAATATTTACTAAAAATAATTCAAAAACAATAAATAGTAAATACTTATTTTAGTATCGTTAAATTTTAATCTCAGGACTCTGAAGTATTACCGCTCCCTAGCTTTTAGCTTTTCAGCAAACTCTAACATCTAAACTGTAATTAAAAAAAAGAACACTATTAATCTAAAATATATCAATTTAGTGTGTGTTTGTTTTGCCTTTTTTTAATATTAATTTTGACTTTTGCTCAACCTAAAGTCCTTTTCATTTATTTTACCTGTTTGTTTGGGCTTTCATCAGAAGGAAAAGAGCAACCAAAGTCAAAATTCTCCTTTTTTCTTCAAATAGGTAGGGGGTTACTTTAAAAAAGATGGGAAGTCATTTTATAATAAAAATACAAAAATATACTATCTAACAAGAAAATAAAATAAATTATAAATACTCTTACAATAGTGATGTTCATTTTAGTAATTTTAATATATGAAAAGTTCCGTTGAAAAACAATTATAAATACTTTAAGAATTCTTCTACATACTATTCATCCAAATATGTTCCGTTGAAAAATAATTTTTAATACTATCAATACAAACAATTATTTTGGTTGTTTTTGCTTGTCAATTCTCATTCTTCCTCATTCACCTTCTTCCAATGGCTTCTCTCTTCTTTTTTTCTTTTTTTTTTCCTTCTTCAAAAACCCAAAAAAAACAAATCCTTAAAATTATTTTTCACCATCAATTAACTTAAAGCTCCAAATCCAATCTCTAAATTCTAATAATCTTTCAACCATAACCAACACCTGAAAACATTCCTCTAGGCTCTATATAAAGCCCCAATCCAAAGCATTATTGCCATCAATTCAGCAATCCAATAATCAATCAATACTCATTACACAGACACCAACATGGGGAAAACATACATCCTTTTCACAATGCTTTTCTACATATTAATTAAAGCTCATGGAGATCTCAATGAAGACACAAACTGGATCCTCAATGCCCTTGATCATCCAAAAGTAGCCCAACTTCAATTGTATGTTCAAGACATATTGAGCGGGCGAATCCCATCGAGTGTCGTGGTGGCATCATCTAATTCCTCTGCATCTTCACCTACACTTTTTGGGATGGTCGCGGTTCTGGATGATCCAGTAAGAACCGCGCCCACCTCAAATGCTGATATAGTGGGACGAGCCCAAGGTATCTTTGCTTATGCCTCATTAGAGGGGATAAGAATTCAAATGAGCTTTGATATTGTATTTGTTGGTGGTGAATATAATGGAAGCAGTCTCAGCGTCGTTGGCCATAACTCATACTTGCGCCCGCATCGCTATCTGTCGATAGTCGGAGGAACTGGTGTGTTCAAGTTGGCACGTGGGTTTATTGGAATTAGGACAGTGTTTTCGAATAGTACCACGGGCGATGCTTTCTTTGAGTATAATATTACTGTAATTCATTATTGAATATTCACATGGAATATTTAAGGGATACTGAATCAAGTTGAAGGGCCTCTCGAGAATTGAAGTAGCAAGTAATATCATATACATGCATGTAGACTTTCAGCCAGTTCCAATCCAAAGAAAATTCCTCTAGCTATGTCTAAAATTTCCAAAGTAGCGCCCGATAGAGTTGTAATTTCTGGGGAAAATGAGCATGCATGCGATGTTCCCGGCGACATGGATGATAATGGGTTTGGGTCAAACCCAAAAACCGAGGCAGACTCGGGCTTGGGTTAGATCTTGGTTCTTATAGGAACCAACCGACCCATTGTTAATCATTAAGACGACAATGGATACGAGTCAGACCCAGAATCGAACCGAAACGAACCCGAATTTCGGTTTGGATCTTAGTGCCAGACCCCACCCATTGTCATCCCTTCGTGGGTGTGGATGCCAAACTAGGCGAGCGGCGGCCATACGAGCGTAAGCGGGCGACAATAAATCATTTATGGCTACGCAGGGGTTTAATGAGTACCAAAACACCTAATTATCCCCTCACTAAACAATATAACTCTAACCACACAAGATTCATCCCAAATTAGATCGTTCTCCAGACAATGGGCCCCGTGAGCTGTTTATGATCGGTAATGATTTTTAAGTTATTTGGAAGTAAATATTTTTGTACCCACCATTTGTTGAGTTCACGAAGCAAATCCCGAATCAGTTTCTCCAAAAAGTGCAGTGTGGGAATCTGTGTATGATCTGAATCCCAAGCATTCCATCCCTCTATATAGGTTTAGTTCCAGCTAAGCAAGGTCGCCAAAGAATTTGCGTAGGTCGATCGACATTGCACAGAGAACAGATTTAGCCAAGGCTGTTTTGCCATCTATGTTAAGCAACTACCCCCCAGCTAATTGTAATATCCGAATGTTGCAATATTTTTTCTAATTTTAAATTAAAGAGGTATTTTAAATTCATTTCAAATAATTTTGGAATTCTAACATTTACTTTAAAATAGTGTGTCCATATATTACTTTCTTTTTTTTATTTATAAAATGCAAACTACCTTTTTATATATACTTCCTCCGTTGTGTTCTCTTTTAAGTGATGTATTTCCATATAGTGTAAGCTATTCATTGATTAGTTTTAATCAAATTTTTAACTTAATTATATAAGAAAAAATATAGTCAAGTGAGATATTATTAGATTCGTCTAATTAGATAGTTTTATAATTTTTTTTTATATAATTTTTACTTATATAGAATTTGAGTTATTAACATTTAAAAATGTGTCTTGGACTGCGTGGAATGCAGAAGAAGAGCATTTAAAATGATGATGATGATTGTTGTTGTGTCGTAATAGATGGATTGATTCATTCATTCTTTCATCTCATTTCAATTCAGACGCTAGACATGTATTCACCAAACATTTCTTTCTTCATGAAAATTTGCTATAGTGATTACGAGATTGATAGGGAAATGACGTTTCGAGTGGAATTCTGATTGGACTCCGTTTATATGTATGTTAGTATTCAGTTGTTTTCAATAAACGTTTCGCATATATGTTGTCCAATTTGGCCTTCGACTAAAATACGTAATTTGTAGAGCTCATCTATAAGATAAGTCCGATTTGCCCTTCCCGACTTCAATAGGTAGTTTGTAGAGCACATCGAGAAGATAAGTCTACTTGGTTGAATTTCTTTATTTGGAGTTTTATTGATTAACCTTTAGCTATTTGATGTTAGTGATTTACTGGTACTGTATGAATTTAGAATCCATTATATTATGCCGATCTAATTAAGGGTTGAATTGAGATTGGTCTTCTGGTGAATTGTAATATAGAAGTACCTTTTTATCATAGTTACATATTGACTTTCGGATTTTTATTTGGTTGAGTAATGAATTCTGTAGATCGGTGTCAACATAGCGTATATGTTGGGAAGCTGACTGGTCAACTGGTTAGGTTGCTCGGACAATTGTTGAATACTAGGCAAGATATTTTTGTATATTCATACTCGTCGTGATTTGGCGTTCAGATTGTGTAAAAGTCCTAGCATTTGAGCATGTTTTCCGCAGTTTGACCCTTTTGTTGACCTCTTGTTGAAATTGTTAGAGGGTTTGTTTAAATTGGTGTTCGAAGATATCTAACTTGGTCTATTTAAATATTTTCTTGCGTAGGTTATAACTTAGTGGTGTTAGGTCTAATCACTTGACTTGAAATGTGTTTGGTATGTGATGTCGCTAAACTCTATTTTTCACTAATCATGTTTCTATCTCTGGTTTGAGGCCCCGTTTGCGCAGTGACTACGCTCGTGAGGCTTATGGTGTTTTACTATGTTGCCTCATTCAGGGCTGATTTGTCTTTTGGACAAATGGTTGGATGCAATTTGCTGGCAGATCAAATATTATCTTTGACTTGAAGATGCAATCTATTGCATGTAGGTAAGTTACTGACTTTATTTGGGCTTGTGTTGTAGGTAAGTTACAGACTGTATCCCCCAGATTTGGGGGATACAGTCTGTAGACTGAGTTTGCTGCATGTTCATTCACTCCCGGTGGTGGTGGACATGATGCACGCTTAGGTAGTAGAATGCATGCATGCTATGTGTTGTGTTAAAATATTTAGATATATGTTATGAATCATGCATCACACGCACATTTACATTTCTCATTGTTAACCAAACGCTTAGTATGGAACATGTGAGTGGGTTAACGGTCTTTTACCGTTATCCCTTATATCTTTTTAGTGTGTATTGTTGATATTATGAATATGTTAACGCTGAAAATCTTGAGAGGAAAGATCTCTCTTTTATTATGAATTTGGGAGAAGGATTACAAGAAAACTAGAAAAACGAATACATGAATTTAAAGAAAGCGGTAAAGGAATTTAATAACAGAAAGCAGTAAAATTGCAAGAAAAGAAAATAAGTAAATGCGTCTCTGTTGAGAATGTTGGAGCTCCCCCGCAAGTAGAACCGCATCGCATATATATAGGGGTGAGGAATCCGCATTACGCGTCCACCTTGATTCCTCTTGACTCATTTCCTTATATGGCTGGATCTCCTCTCGGATGTTTCCTCAACGATGGCCTCCATCCTGATCTCGCTCTGATATATTTCCTTAACCGATGGCCTCCATCCTGATTCTCAAACGATGGCCTCCATCTCGCTATGATATGTTTCCTTAAAGGACGGCCTCCATCCTAATCTCCTCAGACTTGGCCTCCATCCTCAAAGGACGGCCTCCATCCTTACGGACGGCCTCCATCCATCTCTTTGGGCCTCCATGGCCTCCACCCTTACAGGACGGCCTCCATCCTTACGGACGGCCTCCACCCATCTCTTTGGGCCTCCATGGCCTCCACCCTTACAGGACGGCCTCCACCCATTTCCTTGGATACGCGTCCTCCCTCTTCCGGATATGGGCTTTTGGAGACGCGTCCTCCCTCTTCCGGATATGGGCTTTTGGAGACGCGTCCTCCCTCTTCCGGATATGGGCTTTTGGAGACGTGTCCTCCCTCTTCCGGATATATTTTCACCAACTGGGCCACTGCTTGATTGGGCCACTGGGATTCCTAATCTTGAGGGTATCCTCACAGAATGGACTTTGGAGATGCGTCCTCTCTCTTTCGGATATATTTTCACCCAATTGGGCTGAACACTTCAATCAAACAGCTCCCTTGGGCTTAATATATTTTTGTTTGGGGTTAACAGAATATAATTAATGTGGTGGCTTCACCCACGTGGGAAATCCCTTGCTTAACAGTGTGCTTGAACCCTATGTGATTTCTTTACAGGTACATATGATGAGGCATCCGGAGCACGTTGAGTGGACTTTTAGGGTGTCGTCTAATTAGCTTATCTATAGTTGGGCTTGCTGCCATTCTTGAACATATGTATCAAGTATATTCGAGTACTTGCCCTTTGTTATGGTACAGAACTTGGACATTCTTGACATAGTGAAGGGAGCTGATTTAGCCATTGATGGCTACTCCAATCTATCGGTTAAAATCAGTCTTAGGGTTATTTTGGTAATTTAATCAATTTTCACAACAAAGCATTGCAATCTGCTATTTTTTTATTTGAAATTTCTGAACTCTGATATGATATTTAGATTCCTTACATCAAGTAGATAGATTTTTATATAAAGAATATCCAAATCTAGAGTCATTTGAAGTTTATTGCGATTTTAAGCAACATAACATTTACATCTCAGCGACGGAGCTAGTACAATTCAGCGACATAGCCTACATAATTCACGACATAGCCTATACAATTCAGCAATATTATTGTATTCATTTCAGCCACACAATTGTGAGCATTTCAGCGACTTGTTAATAACATTCCCAGCGACTTCTTAGTTTCATTTCAGCGACTTGTTAGATTGAGTGGGTATCAAATTATTTATGGTTGTTGATTGGAAGCAGAATCTCTAGGCTCTAAATGAAGACAAAAATTTGTGCATTTGCTATATCTTATATACTTATGGTTGATTGACAGACCAGAGGTCTAATAATCAAGAAAGAAATGTAGTGTAGGACCTGTGTTTGTAGTGTAGGACCCTCACACAGGAAAGGAATCTTCAATTTGTATTTGATGAGTATTGTGTTTTTAATTCACTTGGAGAGTTGTATTAGATTGAGCAATTTTTTATTTATTTATTCGCTAGGTGGAGAATGTCAAAGAAATTAGATTTCATGCATGCTATGTTACAATAATACTATTAGATAGTCAGCGACATACTAAGTGAGAGTCAGCGATATAGTATCAGATAGTTATCGACATATTAAGTTAGTGTTAGTAGTAAAATAGTGCAGATGACTCCATGTTTATACATTGGTCTCTCTGAATCAATTGTTAGTGGATTTATTATTTAGAATGAGATGAGACATGACCCAACAGCATACACACAACACTACATTAGTACTTCAGACTTTCATCCCACTGTCGCTAAAACACTGAGTAATCAGTCGCTGAAATGTTGTGTAAATTGTCTCTGAAATGATGACAGGGTGGTTGCTAAATTGTGCTTGTAATAATGTCAATCTACAGTTTTTATCTCAATAAATATTTAGGGATGCAAATCACCATAAATTAGGAAACGGTTACAATTACTGTATAATTAATTAAAAAAAGGTTAATAGATTTATTTGGACCATTCTATCCTTTTCATTTCACAGTCGTTGGATATATATCAACGGTTTGGTTTACTATCCTGAAACATCCAATGGATAAAATTTGGTCTTTTGACACACTGACATTAATTTGGAAGCACTTTAACTGCAACTAGGGTTGCAAATGAATCAAATATTTTTGGTTCGATTCGTGATTCGATTCAAAATTATTCGAAATTTTGATATTCGAATAATATTTGATTCGATTCGATATTCGATTAAACATTTTATTTTATATAAAATAATATATAAATATATAAAATAATTTTGTTAGATAATTTAAAATTTATTTTTAATGACTATATTTACTAAATAATATGAATATATTTATATATGAAATTAAAGCACTAAATTTGATATATAAATTGAACTAAATATTTAATTTCAATAATTAAAAATTAATTTTTTTAATATAAATTATCTTATAGAATAATTCGATTCGATTCGATAGTATTCGTGAAGCTTAACAAATCAAATCGAATACTGCAGTATTCGGTTCGATTCGGTTCGTTTGCAACCCTAACTGCAACCAGAGTGCTTACCTGTTTTATACTAAGAACCTTAGCCGGCTTGTATCTATTATGCGCTATGTGATTTTATTATTTTGGGAGCATGTTTACTATTACTGCTTTCGTTATTCAAAAATATTTATTCCATAATTGGGAAGCCTATGTTATACTATTTCGTTGAGTTTTATCTGCCTTGTGCTAATTAGCCTAAATTAGCTGCCCGCTAGTACTGTTTAGCCAATATAGCATAATAACATAACCCGTAAGAAGACGAGGCGCTACACCAATTTTCTCATCACATTATCAATGATAAAGTTATATTGATCAAAAACAAATGGAAATCCAAGGTATTTCGCAAGGGCAACATAAAGGGACCCGAGATCCTTAGGATATGCTCCCTAGTCGCTCTAGAAAGAGCATTAAAACCAAACACCTTGGATTTAGATGGATTTACAAAACAAGTTCAAGTCAGCTTAACGAGCATTAAATATAGTTCCGCTCGGCTTGTTTTAAAAAATCCTAGGCTCGAGGAGCTTTGCAAGTTAGGCGTAAACGAGCCGAGTCGAGTCCTGCTGAGTTGAGTTTAAGATCAGCTTGCTTGGCTCAATATATAAGCTCAAGCTCGTTTAAGGTTTGTAAAATGACAGATGTATGCAAAAAATAATATAAAATTTTGATAATGCAAAAATATTGAAAAACATATAAATTTGTTATGTGATATATAAAAATTTAAAAGTATTTAACATTATAAATAACAAATGAGTCTATCAAGTCGAGTCGAGCTCACTCATATAATAAACGAGTACTACATCGAGCTTGAGCACAGCTTGTTTAACAAATAAACAAACCGAGCTCAAGCTGGACCCAAACCGGGCCAAGTCAAATATCGAGCTACTCATTTATTTTAAGAGCTCTAAGCCTCTACCAAAGCATGATGTCTAAATACCAAGTTATTAAAATCTAGATCTAAATCTTAGGATCTTACGATTCTACGATCCCACAATGCCAAAACGATCAAGATCTGTATGAGATCTAAATTAGGATAACATCTGGATAAGATCTATATGATCTATATAAGATCTTAAAATCTTTGAACGATCCGATCCCACTCCCTCTTATTTTTCATCTCAATTTTTCATTTTTTAGTCCTCCATTCTTTTCAAAAATCCAGATCTATAGATTTTTATTTGCATCTCCATCTTCCACGCACCCCTTCATCTTTCTTTCCAATTCATCTCCATGTTGTTGACGTCGCTGTCGTATCCCCCTTCTCTTCTATCATCGCCCTCGCATCCCCTTCCTCTTTCTACCGCCCCCTTTGTTGTAGCATCCCCTTCCAACGCCCCATGTTGATGGAGATCTTAGTCCTAAACCGCCCGCCCAAATGGATGATGATGAATCCAATAAGACAGTAGTTGAGCCTGACCAAAATGTGAAAAATTCTAATGAAAAATCCAACCCAGCTCAAGCATCATGTCTTAAATGCTCAATTGTTATCCTTTTTTTTTGCTAAATAAATTAATGTCTTTTGTTATTGGTTATTGTAATTTGCTAATATGCAATATGGATTTTTTTTGTCCTAATTTCATAGAATCTTAGGATCTGAATACGATCCTACGATCCCGATCTTGCAAATGGAAAAACGATCCTACATAAGCTAGATTTTGATAACCTTGCTAAATGCATATCTCGACATCAACATACATCACATATAAATATAAATAAATTAAATGACATAAAAAAGTACACGACACTTGCCTCTTGTCATTTTTTATTTTATTTTATTTTAGTCTTTTACTATGTGTATATATATTCACGTACTTGCTAACGTGGCATCCAAAGCAGAATGACGAGGCATCCGGGGGCACGCTGAGTGGACTTTTAGGGTGTCCATCATGTGACGAGGCATCCAGGGCATGCTAAGTGGACTTTTAGGATGTCCATCATGCTAGTAGTACTATTATTTATCTATAGTTGGCTTGTTGCCATATTTGAGCATATGTATTATTATATTAGTGTGCTTACCTTCCCTGTCGTATACTATGAAGCTTAGTCATCTGCTATGTGCTATGTGATTTACATTATTTTACAATCATGTTTAACTGTTATTGCCTTCCTTATTTCAAAACGTTAATGTTAATACTGTGTTATGACAACTTAACCTTGTACTTTTCATTGAGATGTTTCTCAGGTGTTGGCACATCAGGTTGACGACGACAGTTAACTCTGCTGGTAGTTATGACTTTTGTATTCTTTATATTAGCGCAGAGTCTGTAATCTAGAATATGATTTTGATTGAGCGATTTTTACTTGTATTCATTCTGAGAGATTACAGAGAGAAAGTTTTGAGAGAGTCTTGTAAATGTTCTTCAAGATTTCATAGTGTGAGATACTTTTAGAAGAACAAGATTAGATTGAGATTACACTGGAATATCTGGAGATATTGTGATCTTCTATATTCAAGAAAGTTCTGGAGGAATTCACGCGATCAAAGAAGAAAGCCAAGGAGAACGACAGACAGCGCTGGTGCCTTTGAAGATTCCATTCTAGGGTGTGTTCCCTATAGGTGTGTTGAGGGGGAGTCTCAACAACGTCTGATCAGCTAGAGCGTATCATCTAGTGGTAGAGTTTGGATTCTGTGTTAGGCTTGGTTAGCGTGTTTGTGTTTTGGTTTTTCTGTCTAGTGAAGGTCGCCTGGATTGGTATCCCCCAGACGTAGGTCGGAAGGACCGAACTGGGTTATCAAATTACTGTGTTCTTTATCGCTTTCGTATATCGTAGTTAGAACATCGTAATAACGACCGTAACAGAATCTTGAATCACAAAGGGACCTACAAATTGGTATCAGAGCGAGTTCTCTAACGTAACTGAGAAAATCCATTCATTCAAGATTCAAGAAACATGAGTCGAGAAGGAGCGTCTAACACTCGTCCACCATTGTTCGACGGAAATGACTATGCCTATTGGAAAGCCAGGATGCGCAATTATCTGCTGGCACAAGGAGATGGTGTTTGGGATTCAGTCTTGGAGCCATGGATTCATCCAACAAGAACTGTTCGGACTGGAGAAGGAGAAACAGCCACAACTACAATTCGACCCGCGACAAATGCCGAGCTCACACAGGCTGAGAGGACTGCAAGATCAGCGAATTATACAGCTCTCAACGCGATTAGTGGTGCAATGGACGAAGCGCAATTTAGAATGATCGCCAATTGCACATCTGCTTACAAGGCTTGGAACTTCTTGGAGACTCAACACGAAGGTTCTGAAGATGTCAAGACAACGCGTCTACAACGGATTGAATCGATCTTTGACAGTTTAAGGATGACGAACGATGAGGATATCACTTCATACTTTGGGAGATTTCAAGACATTGTTAACCAAGCAACAGCTCTTGGAATGACCTTTGAATCATCTAAGCTCGTGAGGAAGTTTCTTAGAACTGTGTCTAAGAAGTATTCTGCGAAGGTTGCAGCCCTTGAAGAAGTGGAGAAAATCAAGACCATGTCATTGAGAGAATTAGTCGGCATTCTTCAAACATATGAGATCAATCACTTAGCTACTGAAAAATCAAGCAAGAACATTGCATTCAAGGCTGAGGAAGAGCCTGCTGAAAGCTTTGAAGAAGAGGTTTCTTTGCTCTCCAAGAGAATCGGTAGAATGCTTCAGAATAAGCATTTCAAGAAATTTAAAAAAAGAACAGATGTTCTGACAACCCGGTGACAACCGAGAAGCAGAACAGCAAATTTGAGAAGAAAACTGATGGGAAATTCAGGAGACCAAAGAAGGATAGAGATGATGACAGATCTGAGAAATCTTCTGAGATTATATGTTTTGAATGTAATGGGAGAGGCCATGTCAGAAAGGAGTGCCCTACTGCCAAGAAAAGGAGAGGAAAGGCATTTCAAGCTACACTAAGTGATAATGATTCAGAAGATGAACCTGAGGAAGAACAATCCAGTGATGAAGAAGATGTAGTTGCCTTTGTTACGAGAGAAACTAGTCCAGATCCCTTGGAAGGTAATCCTGAGTCAATAAAGTTAATTGCTGATATTTCATCTATTGTTTCAGGTGAATCAGGTAGTCTTTATGCCGAGCTTGTTGAAATCTATGAAGAACTTAAGGAAGAATATGAAGAAGCTGTACAGGAGAATGAGCAGTTGTCGAAACAACTCAATGACATCCGTCTGACTCTGGATAAAGCAGAAGCTAAAAAGATTAAGGCAATTGATGATCTAAAAGTTCTTAAGGGAAAGTATGATGAAGTGAAGCTTCAAATTACTACTGTGACTAAAGAGAAAGAATCATTCAGAGAGGAATCTATAAAATTGAAAATTAGAGTTGCTGATCTAGAGAAGATGACCAAAGGGAAAGGTAAACTTGATGAAGTTTTGTCTATTGGAAAAAGCTACAGAGACATGACTGGTATTGGGTACAAGAATCAAGCATCTACTGGAAAAAGACTATTTGTTAGTGGTGGAAATCTGAATGCTGAAGCAAGTTCACTGACACATCAGAATGTTCCTACATCACCCAAACGACGAAGAGACTGTCTCTATTGCAACTTACCTGGTCATACAGCTGAAACGTGCATGAGGATAGTTCGTGATCTTATGAACGGACGTCCAGTAGTTTGGCCTCATGAAGACCTAAAGAAGAAGATTCGAATTCAGATGGAATGGGTGCCAAAGAGGAAGGAAAGAAATTGCTGTGTTGTTCTATCATCTCAGCAACAACCACGTTCCAGAAAGTGGTACTTTGATTCAGGCTGTTCTAGACACATGACAGGTAGTAAGGAGATCCTCAATAACTTTACAGACAAAGACTGTGGAGATGTAGTCTTTGGTGATGGTGCTAGAAGCAAGATCACTGGTTACGGTAATGTAAAGGATGGTGAACTTTCTAAACTTTCTAGAGTTTATCATGTTGAAGGGCTTACTACTAATCTCATTTCAATTAGTCAATTGTGTGATGAAGATTCTCTTGTTATTTTTAATAAATTTCTTTGTCAAGTATTTGATCACAGGAGAAACAATATCATGACTGGTAAACGTTCTAAGAACAATTGCTATACCTTGGAAGCTAATCTAGATCAGGCACTTGTAAGCATAGATGACCTCACAAATTTATGGCACAAGAAGCTTGGACATCTCAACTATCAATCATTGTACAAGCTAAGTTGTTCAGCCGCTGTCAGAGGTCTGCCTAAACTACACAACAACAAAGATCTTACATGTGTGGACTATTCAAAAGGAAAACAAACCCGAGCTCAACATAAGAAGACAGATGGAGTTTCTACAGATCATTGCTTAGAACTAATTCATATGGATCTTATGGGTCCAACAGAAACTGAGAGCCTTAATGGCAAAAGGTATGTTTTAGTTTGTGTTGATGATTTTTCGAGATTCACTTGGGTATGTTTTCTCAGGAGCAAAGATGAAGCCTTCCAACACTTTGAAAAGCTAAGCCTGAAGTTGATGAATGAAAAGCAAACTAAAATTCAAAGGATTCGTTCTGATCATGGACGCGAGTTTGAGAATCAGGAGTTTGAACTTTTCTGCAACAACCATGGAATATTTCATGAGTACTCTGCCCCAAAGACACCTCAACAGAATGGAATTGCTGAAAGGAAGAATAGGACACTTCAAGAGATGGCACGTTCAATGTTACATGCTACTACACTTGGAAAATCATTTTGGGCCGAAACAATTCATACAGCTTGCCACATCATCAATCGTGTGTTGTTGAGACCTCATACTAACAACACTCCATATCAAATCTGGAATGGTAAAACTCCTACTGTTAAATACTTTCATATTTTTGGTTGTAAATGTTTTGTCTACAGGGATAGAGAGCAAATTAAGAAGTTTGACGCTAGAGCTGAAGAAGGATGGTTTTTGGGTTACTCCAATAACTCAAGAGCTTATCGAGTTTATCTGATCCAATCCCGAAAGGTTATTGAAACAGTAAATGTCCTTTTTGAGGATAAATATTGTTTACCTAGAGATTATGATGATGAAACAGCCCCAAGCATTGATACTCCATTAGATATTCCTGATGTTGGTACATCCAGTCAACAACAGTCAGAAGGAATAGTCATTAATGATGATCATGAAGATAATCCAGAGGATGATGATTCAAGTTCTAAAGCTGATGTTTCTGATAATAGAAGAGGTCCAAGGACTCTGAAGCATCACTCACAGCAAGACATTATAGGTGATCCAAGTGCTCAACGTCTAACTCGAAGCAAGAAGGTCAATTACAGAGAATTGGCAGGACTAAATTGCTTCATATCTAGAGTGGAACCTAAGAATGTATCCGATGCCCTACAAGATGAATATTGGATAGCAGCCATGCAGGATGAGTTGATCCAGTTTGAAAGAAACGATGTTTGGGAGTTGGTTGAACAACCGAAGAACATCAATGTTATTGGCACAAAATGGGTCTTTAGGAATAAAACTGATGAGCAAGGCAACATTATAAGGAATAAATCTCGCCTAGTTGCTCAAGGTTTTACACAGATAGAAGGTCTGGATTATGGTGAAACTTTTGCACCTGTTGCAAGGATGGAAGCTGTTCGAATTTTGTTAGCATTTGCATGCTCTATGGATTTCAAGTTGTATCAACTGGACATCAAGACAGCTTTCTTAAATGGGAAGATCAAAGAGGAGATATTTGTGGCACAACCTACTGGTTTTGAAGATCCTACTAGACCGAATCATGTATATCGAGTAAAGGGTGCACTTTATGGACTAAAGCAAGCTCCTAGAGCTTGGTATGATCGATTGTCTTCATTTCTCATTCATAATGGATATAAGAGAGGAGAAGCTGATAAGACGATGTTTGTGAAGCATGAAGACAACCACTTCATAATTGCACAGGTATATGTTGATGATATAATTTTTGGATCGACGTCAGAATATCTCAGAAACAACTTTGTTCAAGCTATGCAATCAGAGTTCGAGATGAGCATGATGGGAGAGTTGACTTACTTTTTAGGACTTCAAGTGAAACAAATGAAAGATGGAATGTTTCTTAGTCAAGAAAAGTATGCTCGGAATATGCTAAAGAGATTCAAGTTGGAAGATAGCAAGGTTGCCAGAACTCCACAGGGTCAACAACAGAAGTTATCTAAAGAGGATCAAGGAGCTAGTGTAGATCAGAAATTGTATAGAAGTATGATCGGTAGTTTGCTTTATTTGACGGCAACCAGACCTGACATTTCCTTTAGCACTGGAGTCTGTGCTAGATTTCAAGCAAATCCTAAGGAAGTGTATTTGAAAGCTGTTAAACGCATCATGAGATATGTGAAAGGAACTATTGGATTAGGGATTTGGTTCTCTAAAAGATCAAGTTTGGATTTGATAGGGTTCACTGATTCGGATTGGGCTGGCTGTTGTGATGACAGAAGGTCAACAACGGGAGGATGTTTCTATCTAGGAAATAATCTTGTATGTTGGTTTTCTAGAAAGCAGAACATAGTTGCACTTTCTACAGCGGAAGCAGAGTATATTGCTGCAACATGCTGCTGCTCACAATTGATGTGGATGAAACAAGTCTTATGTGATTATGGGATCAAGAAGGATGATTTCAAGGTGTATTGCGACAATACAAGTGCAATTAACATTTCAAAGAATCCTGTTCTACATAGTCGCAGCAAACATATTGATATAAGGTATCATTTTATAAGAGATTTGGTTGAAGAGGGTGTGTGCAACATTGAGCATATTGGGACGTTGGAACAACGGGCTGACATCCTTACTAAAGCACTCGACGGTGAAAGGTTTGAAACACTTAGATCAACTATGGGCCTTTGCTATTCTAGTTAAATTTGATCAATGTCTATGTTTATTTTTACATTTTACACTTGATCTAGTCCATAAGTTTTGTAGGCCCAATTCATTTTGGATAAAGTTTTTGCAACCGTCGTCCTTGGGGTCATGATGACTGCAAACTGACGCCTCAGTCACGTCGCACGTCAGGGAGAAACTGTTTTTCGCCTCTTCATCTTCATTTTCTCTCTTTAAATCGATAGCTTGTGTTTTCCGTTTCACTACATTTCAGTTTTTCAGTTTGAGTGTTCAAAGAATACATAGCAATGGCGTCTTCTTCCTCCACAAATAACCCTGAAAAAGTTTCCGATCAAGTCCCAACTAGTTCGGAACCACCAATTACTTCTGAAACCCAAAATCCCTCAGAAAATTTCGTTGAGGATCAAAATGCCATGCCTGAAAACCCCACTCAAACCTCCACAGAAGCTACCGAAGGCCAACTTGCAGAATTTGCTGAGAACGCTGAACCTATTGTCACTATGTATCCTACCCCTCCTCCTAGTCCAGTGCAAAATCCTCCTCAGGATCCTACTCCAAACCCTCCAGAGAAATCCACTGAAAACCCCACTGAAAATACTCCAAACCCTGCCAATGCTGAAGCCGAACATGTCCAGGAAGAAGAAGAAGACCATATTCTGCCCCATGATGAACCAGAGGTTCCAGAACAAGCTGATGTTGGAACAGAGGTCCGACGACCTACTACTAGGTCTTCTCAAAGAAAGAAGCGGAGCACCTCTACCAGTGATGTTGGTACACCTCCGAAACGACCAAGGACCCAGAGGACTCCAGAGAAAACAAAGCGAGATTTACAGTCACAACGAGCATTCAACATGACGTATTTCACCAAGGAAATGATGCTATTCGGAACTAAAGACCTGGTTAACAGAAAGTTCATCCCAGAGGAGACTTTTGTCCACTCTTCATACACGGACCTAGGGTTCGTTGAGTTTCTTGAAGAAAGACATTTACTGAAATGGTCAAGGGTGTTTAAAGCTTACTCTCCAACACTGGTCAGAGAGTTCTACGCCAATTTACATCCTGATGTTCTCAACAAAAAGTCTCAGTGGTTCGGTAAGATATACATTAGAGGCAAGTTTATTGATTTAACTCCTGGTGTTATCAATGCGTTGTTAGAACTTGCACCAAACGACGATCTCGGTGATCCATTGGAGTATTTGCCTCATTCGCCTGCCGACATAGCCTACACCATTTCAAATGAGAGGGCTTTTGACTTTGGCCGGAAGAAGTGCAGTGTTTCTGATATGACCATGAAATTTCACTGCTTGTTCTATTTGTGTCGTGCAAACATCCTGCCAACATCGAACGCTTCACAGCCTTCACTGGAAATGGGTAAACTTTTGTTTTGTATTGATTCTGGAATAGAACTTATGAATTTTGGTCTTCTGGTTTTGAAGCGTATGCTAGGTTTTACTCGTGATCTAATTACAAAGACTGCTAGTCTACCATACCCTGGTCTTATCACATTGTTGCTGCATCATAATGGCATTAAGACCAAGAAGGATGACCTGATCAAGATAAATGCACATTCCCCTTCCCAAGAGCTTTGTGACAAGCATAATGACTTCAAGGAAGGACCACCACCGTCTGGAACTGATCTCATTTTGCAGATTAAATCTGAGTTGCTTGCCCTTAGTGACAAGCAGACTAAGATCAGTCAGGAAGCCATTGCCACCAAGCGCAAGATTGCACAGATTATAAGTATGCTTCCAGGTTCTCTGTCTCCAACCCGCAAGGCCTCTTCAAGTGGAGCTCGTTCTGAAGAGCAGAATCCATTTGCTGCTGAGGAAGAGGATTCTTCAGATGGAGTAGTTTGATCCATCAAGGGGGAGAAACAGGTGTGGTGGTGTCTATTTTGGTGGAGGGTCATCTCGATGTGGTATGGTTGTTGGTACATTTGGGTAACACTTTTCTGACTCTGACTAAACTTTTTAATGTTTTGGTGATTTTCTGATGACTGATGGATGTTTAAACTTTGTGCTGATGACACTGTTTTGATGATTGTGTTTGTTTGTTTTTGGATGAACTGTGATGGACTATTGACTCTCTATTAATGTCGTCTTGTTTGGAACTTTACTTTGTTGATATTTTGTTATATTGGTTGATGTGCTTATCTATCATAATCTGAATTGATTATTGTTTGCATTTCTGATAGACACCTTGTTTGATGGATCAACATCTCCATGAAATGTGGGGGAGATTGTTAATACTGTGTTATGACAACTTAACCTTGTACTTTTCATTGAGATGTTTCTCAGGTGTTGGCACATCAGGTTGACGACGACAGTTAACTCTGCTGGTAGTTATGACTTTTGTATTCTTTATATTAGTGCAGAGTCTGTAATCTAGAATATGATTTTGATTGGGCGATTTTTACTTGTATTCATTCTGAGAGATTACAGAGAGAAAGTTTTGAGAGAGTCTTGTAAATGTTCTTCAAGATTTCATAGTGTGAGATACTTTTAGAAGAACAAGATTAGATTGAGATTACACTGGAATATCTGGAGATATTGTGATCTTCTATATTCAAGAAAGTTCTGGAGGAATTCACGCGATCAAAGAAGAAAGCCAAGGAGAACGACAGACAGCGCTGGTGCCTTTGAAGATTCCATTCTAGGGTGTGTTCCCTACAGGTGTGTTGAGGGGGAGTCTCAACGACGTCTGATCAGCTAGAGCGTATCATCTAGTGGTAGAGTTTGGATTCTGTGTTAGGCTTGGTTAGCGTGTTTGTGTTTTGGTTTTTCTGTCTAGTGAAGGTCGCCTGGATTGGTATCCCCCAGACGTAGGTCGGAAGGACCGAACTGGGTTATCAAATTACTGTGTTCTTTATCGCTTTCGTATATCGTAGTTAGAACATCGTAATAACGACCGTAACAGAATCTTGAATCACAAAGGGACCTACAGTTAACATTTTGTCCATATATAATTGGGAACTCTGTGATATATGGTTGAGTTTTATCTTCATTGTGCTAGTGAGCCTAAATTATCTTACCACTAGATTAGCGAGCATAACGCAGCCTGTTAGAAGGTGGGGGTGTTACACCAATTTTTTCATCACATTGATAAAGTCAAAGTGACCAAAAAGTAATGGAAATCCAAGCCGGTATTCCGCAAGGGCCGCGTAAAGGAAACCAAACCAAACATCAGCTTGGATTTAGATGGATTGACAAAAGCTTACAACAAAATTATTTTTGCGACCGAGCAAAATGTCGAGCTATTCGTTACGTTAATTTTAACAGCTCTAGTTCACTGCAACCTGTTGTCTATACACAGATCTCCACAACAACATACATCAACTGTAAATATAAATATTGCAAATGCCATAAAAAGTACTCATCACTTGAATCTCATCATTTTTTTATTTTATTTTATATTAATATTTTATTATTTGTATAAATATATATATATTCAGGTACACGCTACCCCTATAGACATATCATCACACTGAGAAGTGACACTCGCATATTACTAATTTTCACAAGAAAGAATGGCACTCCCATATAGTTATTTTCTAGCAATGTATTTGACCAGAAATATAGATGATATTCAGATATATTGGTTCTCAACACATTATTATTGAATTGATGTCCTAAATTTATAATTAGTGTTTTAGAATATTGTTCATAACAAGATGAATTCCTAATTTATTTAGTCGATTATTTCCTCGCTTCGTTCTATGACTAGCTAGAATCCTAATTCAACGTTCTGGGACATCTTCACATCTCAAACAGCATGGAAAACCATTTAGTCCATAAATCATCCTACAAGTATCGAATTAGACGAATCCGAAAATTAACTACCTTAATCATCGCCGAATTCGTCCATGAACCCAATTTTTTTGCTAATCACCGTCGAACCCGTCCATTAACTACCGTAATCATCGCCGAACCCATCCCTCCATTAGGGTAGTTAATGATGGGTTCGGCGATGATTTGCGAAAAAACTGGGTTCATGGGCGGGTTCGGCAATGATTATGATAGTTAATGGACGGATTCTTCAAATTCGATATTTGTGGGATGGTTTTGAAAATTGAAAAAATATCTGGGACTAAATGAATTTTTTCCCCTCAAAATATATACCTCGACTATGTTAAAATCTTCATTTAGTTACCAACAGGCTTGAGTGGATTGGGGTGCTTAAGCAAGGTCTCAGGTTCGAGCCTTGTGTATGCAAAAAACTGCTTTGGAAGATACGTCCTCCATTGCCCATGCAGATCCTCGATGGATTAGTTTGTTGGACCTGCGGAATACCCGGTAATTCACTAAAAAAAATAATTTAAAAGTTAGAAAAAAACTAGGCCTCCACCCAACAAAACTTTTTCATAATCATTTCTCGCCCTCTTACTTTTTTCTTTCTTATTTCCACCCACATAATTGTTATTCGCAATAAATTTACAAATTTCTTTTTTATTTTGAATTTTAACAAATAATTGGCCTAATTAACATGCTTGCTTAAATAAATTCATGTAAAAAATATTTTAAAACTTTCAATAAAAAATTTAATTCATTCTATATTTATTTTAATTTATATTGAAAAAAGATATTGGAAATACAATATATTTCTATTAAATAGAATTATATCACAAATTATATTTATTGAAGCCCAAAAATAGAATATCTAGATTGAATAATTTATAATAAAACATAAATTTATTATATATATTATAAAGTTAATGAGAATAAGAATTTTTGGTGTTAAGATAAGAAAGAACGAAAAGTAAAGCTGTGAATAAATTATAGTTCAAAATAGTTTATTTGTGTGGAGGTCTAATTTTTTTTAACAAGACTCAACTGGATTATTTTTTCCAAATATATACTTGCAATAATATTGAATCAAAATTAAATAATGAACAGTGTAAAAAAGTGATATTTTAAAGTCATGTTTTAAAAAAGTCGGGTTGATTTCAATAAGCTTTCTTAGTACCTTGTGAATTTCGGGCAGCAGAAAATAAAGAAAAGTTGAAAAGGAATAAAAACGTACTCATCAAGGGCAAGGAAGAGAAAGGCACGCATGGCGACCTGGTTGAATTAGGAGAAGCTGTAGGTATTATTGCCGGCCAATCGATTGGGGAAGCTTTTCATCGAGTTTTCTGGGTTCTTGAAGGCCATCATTGGTGGTATGGCAGTACTAAATGAAATGCTAATTCTAGCTCAAATCAGAATCTGTTTTATGAGGATTTCAAAGGGATCCCTGAGTTCATATTTGGTATTAACAATACGTCGCACTTGCACAATTTGAAGAAATTGTTGGATTTAATTTTCATCTAATAACCTTAATCCTTTGTCTCGGGCTCGGGCTTGAAGAAACCTGAAGAAACTGTTAGAGTTAATTTTCATCATTTTGGCAAGTTATTATTTTACTTGTTTTTTTAGAGGAAAAGATTAAAGCTCTGTCTTTGTTTTTGTTTTGTTTGACCACAATGATATTTGTTAATTTTTTACTATCTTTCAATCGAATTGAATTTTTTACTATCTTTCAGGACTCCATACGAGATCTAGAGCTGAAGAAGAGAAACACAAGAAACACAAAAAAATGCAAATTATAGTTTGTAAATTTATGCTTTCTTGTTTGACTTAGTGGATATGTTTGGATAGTAGGTGTATCGAATTTCTTTGTTTTCTTTGTAAATGGATGGTGACGAGAATGTGATTTTAACATGTGTTGTGAATATAATATCGTATAAATGTGTAGCTTAAAACAGTTGACTAGCCAGCAGAGGTCAGGGGATATTTTGTAATACAAGGAATTTTTTATTTTTTTTAAATTTTTTTTCCACCGGCGATGGAAAATTTCCGTCGCCAAAAAACCCAAAAATCACTTCCAATTTTGCATTTTCACCCCTAGCCAGCGACGGAATTTCTGTCACTATTAATCGGCGACAGAATTTTTTCCGTCGTTGTTTCCATCGCAATATCTGCGACACACTTTTTCCGTCGCAATCCAAATTGCTGCGAGCGTTTGTTTGACGAAATGATTTCCGTCACGGATTCCGTCGCCGGACCTTCTGGCGATGGAATTTTGGGCCTCCGCAACGGAAAATTTCCGTCGTCGATTTGATTTTTTCTTGTTGTGTCATATATATAGGACAAGATTGACGGGTCGCAGAGAGTATGAATTATATCATTTTATTTCTTTGTGTTGAAGATTTTTAAAAATTTATAGAATCAAACAATTGTTTCGGACCTACAAGTTGTTTCCCGTCTCAAAAAAAAAAAAAAAGAAAATTCAGTAACATGCATGTATATGAGACAAGAGGTTATTAAATAATTCCTTTCTAGGCTTTGGGGACTTACCCAAGTGGTAACTCCTCAACTTCAAACCTATAGGTTGGGGATTCGAATCCCCACCCGCCCCCTCCTACCACCCTTTCCAGAATGGCTTCTCCGAAAAAATAAAAATAAAAATAATTCCTTTTCTAGACATTAGGAGAACTGAATGGAAATAAGTCGATTCAGATAGTGCCAGGCTATCTCAGTATTTGATATAAATTTAAAATATGGTTCAAGATTATAGTAACACGGGATTTTACGTCACTTGAAAATATTTTAAGAGCTAAACAAAAAAATATTAAATCTAAAATGTGATATTTTGGATCTAAACGACAAAGTTATTTCTGAATTTTCCAAGAGTAATCAAACAAATACTTCCTCCATTTTTTTTTTTTCTTTTCTTGCTAGCTATACTGCAAGTAATGTTTCAACTAGCTAACATTAGAGCCTTAGTTTGTTAAGTTAGAAAATAATTTTGAAGGTAAATTCAACATGAATTTTATAGTTTGTAACTTCTACTTTCACTATCACTTTACAATTTTCTATTTAGCCTAGTAACAAAGCATATATAACCATCTAAAATTAACTAGTTGAAAATATTAGTACTTGTTGTGTAGCAAGAAAAAAAAAAAAACAAAGGAAGTATTAGATATATATGCATTTGAATCTATATATAGACTTTACATCAAACGAATTGAAGTCATTTAAATAATGAAAAATTTATTTTTTTGAAGAGAACTATAGGGGCCAATTTTTAATGGGTCCGGTTATATACACTCATTGTTTTGCTTCAAACACACAAAATTGGAGTAGGATTGGGGCACACCTCAAATTTTTACCCATTCTACCCTTCAAGACACAACACACAAGAAGAGTCCTGGACTTTATTTTCCTCAACTTACTCAACACACACTCACACAGACTACACACAGTCGAATTTTCCCAAAGGGATCAAAGCAAATTAGCTCACCCAAGATGCCAACCTTGGCTGCAACATGAAATGCATCATAACCATTCTTGGCTTTGATCCCAGCTGAGCCGACATCATAGTGCTTCACCATCTCCTCTACTACATCAACCTGTCCACACTCAGCCGCAACATAAAGCGCAGTTTCGCCCGAGCTGTTCTGCTTGGACAGCAGCTGCTTCACCTCATCTTCTCCATTGCATCCATCTATGATGTCCAAAACCACACCCAAATCCCCTGTCCTCGCCGCCGAGTGTAGCGCCGAATCCTCCCGTTTCCCAGTCATCTGCTTCTTCATTTCCCTCACGGGAGCCTCCATTGCCAGCATCTCAAAGCTTCAAACACATTCATATTATAAATCCAGATCAGGCTTCAATTAGGGTTCTAATGATCCTTCCCCAACAACATAAATTTTCAGCTCAATGAAAAGCCCAGATAAAAAATATAGTCTAAGAAGAATCGATAACCGAACTGGATAAAAATTCTCAACTTACCGTACGTGAATTATTAGAAAAAGAATAAATTGCTAGATTTTATTTGTCAACATAATCGCTGTAAAAATTCCTTTCACATTGTAAACAACTGAACGGCACCACGCGGTTTTAACTTTTGCCCAACAATCATTTCGGGTTTGATTGTTCAAAGTTCAAACCCTAAAAATTGCAAGGATTTCAACACAGAAGGAAATAAAGACGATGGGAGATCATGACGTATATGAATCCATTTCATCAAATTAGACTGAGTTTGTAAAATAAGACACCAATCATATGATGATGACGATATAATAAGGGAATCAAAAACCGAAACAAAGAAAAGAATGAAACAGATTGAGCAACGAGGGACAAAAAAAGAAAGAACGGCCATTACTGGCCGTTCCTCTTTGGTGCGGGTCGGTCAGCACTGGCCGGCAGTCTCTTTATTTCCACGGCCAGTGCTGGCCGTTTATATTATAAGCCACCGGGCCATTAGTGGCCGTTCGTATTTGAAATGGGTCGGATGGCATTGGCCGTTCGTTCCTTTTTCCAAAACAAAACAAAACTCGACACTAATCTGCGATATTGCATTCAAATGTAAAAAAACTTACGGGTTCTTGGTACTCGTGTTCTTCCACCATATGTTCATCTCGATATTGCTCATCTTGCTCAGCGTTCTTGTTCATGTATTGCTCATCGTTCATATCCATGGAGTATATGAATATAAATATACGTAAGAAAAGTAGGGTTTTGGGTTTTGCGTGTTTGTTTTGTTTGAACGAGGAAGAAACAAAGAGAGGGATGGAAGAAAAAAGAATTTGTAAATTATGTGCCCAAATCCTTAAGAGAGTGCCCCAATCCCATTATTTTTGTGTGCCGCAAATCCCTTAAGAGAGTGCCCAATCCCCATTTTTTAACTAGGGGTATATATGATATTTTATCTCCAAGTGTGTGTGCCCCTAACCAAATTTGTGTACATATAACCGCTGCCATTTTTAATACTACAAATTATATTCGGACAAAATTTGGTACCAATGTGTATACTTAGAGGACTAGCTATTTGGGCTTTAAAGGATCAATCCGGCCAAGTTTTCAAAGTTAGAGGACTTTTTGAGATAATTTCCCAAAAATAAATTGAGCCTATTTGGATGTGAGTATATTGAAGAGTATATATGTTTCAGCAGGTTTGACAAACCAATATGCTACTACACGTTGTTTAGTAAGCAGCATATTCTAGGAGTATATTGGCTCAATTTGCTCAAATTTAATATGCTAAACCCTAAAGCGTCTGCAAAATTATATGATATATACTAAACACATTTAATCAAATATGTTATTATCTAGCTATCTGGTCAAATATACTATGAGGCTTTAAGATCTAGTTATGCAAAGTAAATCTTATAATTGTCGAATTGACATTGTCAATTTATTTGTTATTCAGGGGAAACTTGTGATGACTATAAGTAAATTAATTATTAGCATATCATTAATTATTTGTTATAGGCCTAGTGGTCAACTCCATGCCTTCCAACCTAATGGTTGAGGTTCAATTCTCTACCCGAAGCCCTATCCCTCCCCTTTATCCATTTGTAATTTGTATAGTTTTGGCTCTCACACACCTTTGTCGATACACAAGTGTCAATGTTACCGAAACAAAAAAATTAACAACTCCCTCAATTGAGAATGAGTTGACAATTGTAAAGTACTTCGCCAGTTAATATCTGAAAACATTCTTCTATATAAGACAAAGGATCCTTATTATCATCATCAATCTAACTAAGAATCCAATAGTCAATACTCATTGCACACACATCAAAATGGGGAAACCTTTCATACTTCTCATGGTGCTTTTCTGCATAGTCATAAGTGTTCATGGAGATCTCACTCAAGACAAAAACTGGGTCCTCAACTACTTTAATCGTACCCGACCAAATATAACCCAATTTCAATTGTATGTTCAAGACATATTAAGTGGGCCTGCCCGAACAACTGTTTTAGTCGCCGCAGCCAATTCCACTCGAACATCGCCCACGTATTTTGGACTGGTTGCGGTTCTGGATGATCCAGTGAGAACCGCGCCCACCCCTGATGCTAAGATAGTGGGCCGAGTGGAAGGTCTCTATGCCTATGCATCATTGGAGGAGATCACAATTCAAGTGACCTTTGATATTGTGTTTGTTGGTGGTGCATATAATGGAAGTAGTTTAAGCGTTGTTGGCCATAACTCATACTTGCGCCCGCGTAGGGAGCTGTCTATAGTCGGAGGAGCTGGTGTTTTCCGATTGGCTCATGGCTTTATCGGAATTAGGACTGTGTTCTTGAATACTACAACCGGGGATGCTTTCTTTGAGTATAATATTACCGTGCTTCATTAATAAATATCGGCATGTAGTATTTGGGGTCTCAGCTATATATATAGAAGCTCTTGCATGATTTTAGATCTATATATATATATATGTATGTATCAAAAGAATGTGTGAGGTTTAAAAAATAGTTGAGTTATTTAGTGTGTTGTTCATGTGTGATTTTAAATCGTCTGTATTGATTTTGAATAATATGTAGATATGGACAGATATGTAAGAAGAATATATAGAAGACGTTATTCCTTGTTTATACAGTTTCATTTGAAATTTAAATTGAGTAAATTAGGTGTTTAATGTTTGTTGTTACAAGTTTAGTGGTGTGGGCACAATTGTAGTAAGTGTTATGGTGTGCTCTATATAATTTGTAGACACTGTGCGTTGTTTGGTGTGTATCCTCCAGAAATATAATATTGAATGCTTAATTATTTATTTTCTCTATTGGTTACTGTTTTTATTTCAAAATAAGACAAGCTCTACTAATTCAAATGAAGATCCAAATTGCGTTCGATTTTTATTTGAACATATAGATTAGGAAGTAGATTAGGTGCTGCAGGTGGCTCTGAGATAGTGTATTCTGTGTGAAGAGAGAAATATTTTGTGTGATTAAATAATATATGATGGGGAAATGTTTTGTGTAATGCCAAAAATATTTGTGATGTTTGCACATGCATACTATTAAATGGGTTGTACCTAACCGGATTGTATAGGTTAACTTAGGAAAAAATGCCAAAATGGTGCCGTAATTTTACCAATTTTCCAATTTGGTGCTATAAAAGTTTGGAGTTTTCTAATTTAGTGTCATAACTTTGCTAATGTTCTCCAAAATGATCCCATCATGACTTAATCACCCACATTTGTTTACATGGCATGAGATTAGTGTAAATAATTAATATAATTATATCATGTAGGTGTCTAGTCATTGACTGAATTTAACCCACACATATTAGTACTTTCAAACATATTTTATGCGTACTTACAGAGTTGGAAGAGAACTATTAAATTAGAAATAGGATTAGAAAGTATCCAAATGTGTAACTCAAACTCAATCTATGCCTATGTGATACCTACCTGGTACAATTAAATTAATTATTTACACTAATCACGTGCCACACCAATAAATATGAGTTATTAAGGCATGATGGGATCATTTTGGAGAACATTAGTAAAGTTACGGCACCAAATTAGAAAACTCCAAATTTATGGCACCAAATTGAAAAATTGGCAAAGTTACGGTACCATTTTGACATTTTTTCTGGTTAACTTATGTATAGAACGGGACATGAATGGAGCAGCGTGTATAAATTTGGTACAGCCCGCTTAAATGCATGCCAAAAACAAAAAGAATTTTTTTTTAAAAAAATATTGACACTCATGTGTCGACAAAGGTATGTAGGAACTCAAGCAAGACAAATTATAAAGTGAATAAAGGGAATGGATAGGGGACAGGTGCGAATAAAACCCCGAATGATATTGATAAGATTGGGAGTCAGATGATATAACCACTAGGCCAAGTTAAAGTCGTCATTACCAAAACAAAGAGAAACTTTAATTTATCTTTCTAAAAGAAAAAAAAAAAAAAAAGCAATTTATTAGTGACTTAAATTGCAAACGGATTAAATATGCAAATTAAAAGGCGTTGTGAGATGTCAATTTTGTAAAAGCTCTCTCGAGTTATTGAAGGGTCTTTTGTAGGGAGAGAATAGCGTGCAATTAACTACAAGAACCTCATCTCTTATCAAAAAAAAAAAAAAAAAAAAAAAAAAAAAAAAAAAAAAAAAGTAAAGAATCTACAAGAACCTCATCAGCTTTCCCGGGATGGGAAGTATTCGAATCTCTATGCAATGCTGCATAAAGCGATTGGGCCGGCTAATGGGCTGTTCAATCAATCCTAAAATCCCCAATTTTTTGTGGCCCAATTTTATAAAAAAATTTATGTAATTTTAGTTTTATCTTATTTTTCATATTTTGTATTCATTATACTATTACTTAAGTACTTCTCTGCAGAAATTTTGATTTTTTACTCTTTTACTATTTATCAACAATTATATAGGTCCTTGATATAATCCCTTATGAATATATCGGTAGTATGTCTTCTGGATGCAAGTCTTAAAACTAAATACTTAAAAATTATTTTTTGTGTTTTAAATTTTTTATTATGGCCGTATTATATTTTATAAATAAATTAACATTTACAATTTTAATATTATTAGTGGGTCCTTATTTATATTATAAAATACAGCCATTGAAAATAATTAGACAGTATAACCCTTGATAAGAACAAATGGAATGTGCCGATCAATACAGCCCCTCAGAGCCAAGCTGTGAGAACCAAAAACTATGGGCAGTTATAAATTGTCTTAATTTTTTGGTGAATACTAGGGTTATAAATTGTTTTAATTAGTCCCACCTGTGGTTGATTCGGTGCCGTCAATATATCCTTATAAGAAAATATAAGTAGTAAATACTCACTCTGTTTTATTTTAATAGCTAAATTTATATGCTTCGGTTTTTCTAAAACAAAAAACTGTCATTGGTTAATGTGCTACTATTTACATACAGGCTTTAACTTAAACTTTTATTATATATAGTTATATAAATTATAATATAGACAAGTGGATCTTTTGTTAGATTCTTTTCGTCGTTTAGTTTTTAAATATCAAATTTTTAAAAAATTTTAATTATACAAAACTTTAGTTAATGATTTAAAACCTACAATGGAGTACGTAAACAGTTGGTCCGTAGCAAGTTTATATATTTTTAAAAAAAAAAATCAGAAAACTTGTTAGCTAGTGGTTTAAAAGCAATCCGTTACCGTTTTGATGTGACATTCTTAAACTAACAACGGCTCGATACCTTGATGACTAAAGCACAAGAATAAATAAATACCCATTTAAGTAAATGGCCTCTGTATTAATTAAATAACTCATTAATTTAGGTAGATTATGGGATAATCTGTTTCGTTTGCTAGATCTGCAATCTAATGTTTCGTTTGGACTTGGTTTATTGGTCATGTCCCCTGACTTCCAACCTGATGGTTGGGAGTTTGATTCCCACCCGGTCCCCTATCTCTCCCTTTTATTACATTTGTAATTTGTGGTTTGGGCTCTCATACACCTTTATCGATACAGTGGCGATTCCAGGATCTTAAGTTAGGGTGTGCGAACTTAGAAAAAAAATTACAGTAGTCGTAATATTTCTTCAAAAAAATTCATAAATATACATCAACTTCACTTAATATTTTTCAACATAAAATAATAGTGAACTTTTTAACTTTCATCACCAATACGGTTTTACATTTTGGATTTGACAATCTTAATCACATAAACTCTTTCAACTGATTAGTAAAAGCAATGCACTTAATCAATATATTGCTTTTTTTCAATATTAAGCTTTAAAATATTTATAAACTTTTTTCAAATATGTAAGTATGTTATATTCGGACATATGTATAAAAGAAGAAAATTTAACACGATTTTAAAATAAGCTTAATTAGACTTATAAAATGCTTAAAGTGTGGCCTATTTCTATTAATATAAATAGGTCAGACTTAGACCTATAGCGTAAGCCTATCAAAGGTTATATAAGCTAGACTCAAGTTTTAGAAAATTTAAATAGACCTAGGTTGTTCAAATCAAATCTCGAATTAGCGTAGCCTAGCCTATTTCAATCCATATTCATTCACGATATAAGTTCAAACTAAATGTCAAAGAGATCTCCAGGGGAATTTAAAAAATGGGTCTTAGTATTCGAAACACATTGTAGAACAACTACGATGTTCTCTTTAAAAAAAATATTACAGATAATAACTAAAATAGGCTATCAGAAGAAGTCATTTCTACTTTTGAGCCACGATATTTTGATTTAGGAAAATAGGCCATTACAAGGATTTTGGGCCTGAATTTAGGCCATTGGGCTGGAATTCCGGCCGCGGTGGCTAAAAGTGAAAATGACTACTTCGGGTGGCCTATTTTATTTTTTTTAATTATTTTTTATTTTATGTAATTAAAATAAATAATACTCATTCTGTGTCATTATTTATGTCATACTTTCTTTTTTTTCTTGTTCCAATATTTTTACTTCATTTTCATTTTAAAAAATAAGTAAATGCAAGAAATTTTTCGGACATGGGTATATTAATAGGACGGAGGGAGTAATATAAAATAAAATAAATATTAATTCAAATATATTATAAAATAATTAAAACAAATATATTAAAATAAATTTTAAAGTAAAAATAAACATGAATTATTATAAATATCCCAAATTTTTGTATTGTATTTTATGTAGAAGTAATTAGTATTAAATGCAAGAAATTTTTCGGACATGAGTATATTTGGCAATTAATATTTAATTACTTTTAAAATGAAAATAAAATAAAAAAATATTGGAACAAGAAAAAAAAGAAAGTAAGACATAAATAATGGTACAAAATGAGTACTATTATTTATTTTAATTACATAAAATAAAAAATAATTCAAAAAAAAACTAGAATAGGCCACCAGAAGGAGTTATTTCCACTTTTAGGCTATCGTGGCTGGAATTCCAGCACAATGGCCTAAATTCAGGCCCAAAATCCTTCTAATGGCCTATTTCCCTAAATCAAAATATTGTGGCCCAAAAGTGGAAATGACTCCTTCTGGTGGCCTATTTTAGTTATTACCTCAAAATATTATTTGCGATACATTTACTAAATATTAATATCGGTAATATACATTACTAAAAGTAAAATAATTTTAGTAGACAATTAATTAATTAAATTATGATGATATTCAAATATACACTCTAACCAAGCTAATAGATAAATTCTCCAATACATGTTAACAAAACTTAAATGAATACAAACTAATTATTAATATAAAATTTATTTAGGAAAAAAAAACGTTTTTTGGAAAATGAGGGTGGTCAACTGACCCCCTCTACCCCTTTATTTTCGTCACTGTCGATACATAAGTGTTGATGTTTAAAAAAAAATACTTCCTCCGTCCCACGAATTGTGGCTCGTATTCCTCTTTGGGTTGTCCCACGAATTGTGGCCACTTTCCCTTTTTAGATAAATTTAATTAATATAAATATGATTAGAATCTTAATGGTTTCTAAATCCCATTAAAAGTAATCACTTTTACTATTCTGCACAACTCCCAATATACTTTTATTTTTCTACATAAAGCCCCTTGCATTTTTTTAATTCTTTATATTTTAAAATTGGTACAAATAAAAATTATATAAAATATATATTCTAAATCTAGACGTCTAGACGATTCTAACAAGACCACACTTGAATATTTTTCTATAATTAAATCATTACAATAATATTTTGTCAAAGTTAAACAATAAAGAAAGTCAAAATTCATTAAAATTTTAAACACAAATACCCACACCACTTGAACCACTAAACCTCACCACACCCCACCACATAAATTACCGTGCCCAAAAGAAACGAGCCACAATTCGCGGGACGGAGGGAGTATATGATTTTGGTAGAAAATGTTTTTTTTTTTCTTTTTTTACAATTGACATTTGAGCAATTGGAAGTCGGGACTAATTTCACCGTTTGATAAGTCCACATCTTTAAGAAAATAAGTAGGTGGCCTTTAAGAGTGCAGATAATATTTATAGTGAGTAATTTTGTGTATTATTTATTATATTGATTTTTTTTAGAGGAGCCACTGAAGGCATGAGAAATGAGTGGTGTGTAGGGGTGGAAATAGGCTAAGCCGGGCTAGGCTTAGGCTCGGACGGCCTAGACCTGCATCTATTTTTTAAGGCCCGAGTCTGGCCTACTACCTATGATAGACCTATCTTATAGGCATAAACCTGGCATATGTATTTAAATAGATTAATTTTTAAGCCTTTTAAAAGTCTGATTAAGCTTAGTTCAAAATTATGTTAAAATTCTTTTATATATATGTCCGAATCTAATCATAAGATTGGAATATATGAATTTGTGCACTTGGGCAAGTCGTTATCTACAACTATTTATATACGGGAAAAAAAACTTATAAATATTTTAAAAATATATACAAGTTCAAATTAATAATTACTCCTACATAAAATAATATAATATAATAATAATAATAATAATAATAATAATAATAATACCATATATTCCTATGTAGTAAACATAAACAGATTAATAATAATGTTAAATAAGCCGGCCTAATAGGCCTAATGGACTTTTTATAAAGCCTGGTCTGGGCTTATTTGACTAAATAGGCTTTGAAAATAGCCTTAGTCTGATCTGTTTATAAAAAAAGTGATCTGGCCTTCAGTAACTTAACCAAATGAGCTAAGTCCTTATCCTTTATTGATTATTTTATTATAAATATGTGTACGTAAAAATAAATAATGAAATCGATTTTTAACGTGTTAGTCAACCACTCCACTTTGGTTGTGCAAAAATATTTTGGAATTTAGTACCCACTTAGTTCACCCTTATCTCGAATGTTTGATCTTGAACCTCAAAAAGGTTTCGAAAAATCCCTTGGTTTACCAAAATTATGAAAATATAATATTTGCTTTGCATATTTGTTTATTATTCCTTACAGGATCTGGTTCCCTCATTTTTAGTTTCTGCTTTGTTACTTTCCTTGTCTCCCCTCCACCTTTGTTTCTGTAGTTTTTTTAGTTTTCTCATTTAGTCGACGTTTTCACGTCACCCTTATCAAAAAAAAAAAAAAAAAACCCACAAAAAACATAATGAGATTGTTGGACTTGAGACTGACTTGCCCCAAGCCACCAACTAAACGTCTTATCCCTAATGGGTTGATTTTTTTTTTCTCAATAGATAATGAAGGCTAAAAAAAATAAAAATAAAAATGAAAGGGAACGAGAGCCCTATACTAAGCAGGGAACCTTAATCAACACCGGGAAAACCAAGTGTCAGAAGCATCCGCTACCAGTAAGGTTTTCACATGGTTCGGAGGAAATACCCACATTGTGAAGAAAAGCTCATTATCAGCTCCTAATTTTTCCAGACAATCCATCACCTTATTTCCTTCCCGAAGAATGTGATCAAATCTACAAATAGCAAATGGCAACTTGAGGTCATCAATCCTTTTAATATGTGTAGAGAGCCAATGGCTATTGGGTGTATCAGAATTGATGAGTCTCAAGGCTTCCGGCGAGTCACATAAGCACCGGATTTCTGTAATACCACAGTCGACCGCAAGCTGCAACTCTCTCATAATGCCCACCACTTCAGCCTCAATAATCGAAACATTCCCCAGGTAACCAGACACACCTCCAATCCAACCTCCCAACTGGTCCCCCAACACAGCCCTACAGCCTGCCCGACGGCTCCCAGCGAGGTAGGATCCATCCGAATGCAACAAGATTCCATCCCACTTTCCAGCTTCCCATATTCCAACACACAAGCCAGGAAAATGAGAAGTGGAATTATGCACCGGTCTAGCTCTGTCAATTTGGTCCTGCAAAACATGGTGCTTCCTTAACTGGCTATAGTGTGGCGTGGATTTAATTTGGAAGACCCTAAGATTCCTTTCAGTCCAACCAACCCAAAGGCAATTTGTTCCCAAAAATTTTAAACATACCATGAAGCCGCAGGCGTATGTCATCCTTCTCGCTTTTAAATTCTTTTAGAAGCACATTACTAGTAATGTATGGATGATTACTACGTAACAAATGTCATCTTCTCAATTTCACACATAACTTTTATGTAAAACACTTAAAATTTCCATGTCAATCTTGCCTATTTCGATGACTATCGGAAAATCACTGTTGAAGCTCGAGAAAGGAAATGCGCTTTTCTAGACCATCTTTAATATGATATGATACACGACCACACTATAATGGAAGCACAGGAAATACATACATACTCATCTATCTATCTATCTTTATAATAAATTTTTGAATATTTTTTTTGACAAGAAGATCAATAAAGAAACCTCCATGCTGCTGGGTATATATTTAGGTTGTTTATATTTGGTTTTTGAGTCTTTTGTATTGTACTGTGGTATTGCTGAAAATATATCCTTGTGAGAACATAATGAGTGAAAAACTAGCGGATCCTAGACACCAATTTGCTACACCTTCTGTTGGATTGGTCTGTGTGTCCAGTAGGTGTTTAGACAGCGAGAGCTAGACATTTATTTTGCTAGTCAAGGGAAGTTTGGGAGAGTCCAATGGCGAACAGGCAGTGAGAGATCGGATTGAGCTATGTTTCAATGAGTCTTGGAGTGCTAATGGAGAATTCTGGATTGGAATCATCCCTCATATGTAGATCGTAATGATTGAATTTGGTCACCAAATCTCCTTTTCTTAGCTTTCTATTTTCTGCATTGAAGTTTGTTTGTGTTATCCTGACAAATGTTTGAAGGTTGTTTAAATAATTGATTGACAACATTTTTAGTTCTTTGCTTGTATTATCATTAGGCCCTGTCAATTTTTTTATATTAACCACATAAAAAAGGACCTAGACATTACGACATTGTCACCACTTACTTGTAACTCTTATAATTTATTGCGTTAAAAGTGATACTGTGGGACTGAAGTGCAACACGATGACTTCAAGGATAATGAGATAGGTTATGGCAATTCAGACATTCACTGCCTTGTTATTGAGAGAGCATATGGGATTTTCATATTTGATCAATTAATTCACATTGTTTGATAATATATTAGCCTCAATTTGCTCAAATCTTATATGCTATATTTTGAAGGAGAATGATCAGCAGATTCCATTTTTATTTGAAGACAACATATTTGCTACAAAACATCTTTAATCAAATACTGTATGTTATTTCTATCTGTTGGTCAAATATACTATTTATATATGTTATCTGCTAACTCGAAACTTTAGAGCTATAAATTTTTAGTATTACTTTTAATAGTAATTTGAAAGATAAATACTACTTCCGTGTCACCGTTTTTGTTACGGATGAGTTTTTGGCACTATTCATTGTTTAACTCTGATTCGATTTTTTATCATAGCTATGTAAGAAAAACATAATCAAGTGAGATCTTGTTAGATTCGTCTAATCTTTTAGTTTTAGACAATCAATTTTTTATAACTTTTCATTGTACACAAGTTAAGTTATTAACCGTTAAAAATGTGCATCGGCATGCGTGTCGGAGGCCTCTGTAACAAAAACAATGAGACGGAGCGTATCACAGGGAGGTGAGATATCTCCTTCAATCTGTTTACCTCGCTATCTATCAGAATTTTCAAGATTTCAATTTTCCCAAATGAGTGATCTTGTGGCGATGTGTGTGATGTTGTGGTGTTTGTTATTGAAATCAAGAACTTTCTCCTAATTCTCATTGCTTCTCAGTGTTATTTTTTTTGGGTGAGCCGAGGCCAGAAAATGCTTCTCAGTGTTATTGTTTCTACCATTTTATTTTGGAAAAATTCCACTTTTATCCTTTAATTTATAACTACCCCAATGTTGGTCCGTTTTTTTTTTTTAAAAAAAAAAACTTCCACTTACTTTTGGACCCATGAATTTTTGCCCCCAATTTTGGCTCCAGCTTCTACTCTCTATTTACCAACTAAATAATTTTACTTACTATTTTTTAATATCTTTCATATATATCAAGGTGAAAAGGCCAAAATAGTCCATTTTCTTTTCAATTTTTTTGATTCGGCCTTTTACTAATTTTTTGACCCGTTTAGTCCTCTACATTTTTTAATTATATCCAATTTAATATTTTTCTTTAATAATGTGAGATTAGCCAGATTGGCATTATTAATCCTTTTAAATGCCACGTGGCATAAGTTAAAGAGAATAAAAGGTCTAAATCCCGTGTCAACCAACACCGACCTAACCCAATAAGAAATGGATATATGAAAAAGACTTGAATGCATTGCAAATGCACACAAAAATTGGGGCATAGTTACAAAGTAATCTTTGATCCAAATTGATGCAATTCACATAATGAAAATCCCTAATTTTTAACTTTTTCTACAAAAATTCCCAAAAAGATCGAATCTTGATTAACAAGGTACGGAATTCATTAACCATCGCTTCTAGGGCTATCAGAATATGCCCTAATTCGGACACTGCACCAAGAACCCATTTCCCAGAATCTAGTAAAGAACTAGGGTTGGGGAAAAATACCAAATATACCGCATACCGCACATACCGTAACAAAAAATACTGAAAATGCCGAAATTTTCGGTATACCATAATTTTTGGTACGGTATGATACCATACCATACTGTAAGATTTCGATACAGTGACGGTATGAATTTTTTGATACCACGATATACTGTGGTATACCGTACCGAACTTTTGAGAGTATATAGGTATGTTGGTATTGTTGGATTAAGTGGCCCATTTCTGCAACCCATTACCCAGCCCATGAAGGCTAATATGCTGAGGCCCATTTCCAATTCCATTTATACTCACTCCCTCACGCCACTCTCTCTCTTGTAACCCTAGCAGATTTTTCTTCTCTCATTTTTTAGAGTGCAACAGCAGAGCCCCATTCCCCTTTCTCGCATTCATTGTTTCTTCTTCACTCTACATTTAGGTTAGATTTGTTGGACCATTGTTAGAGAAAGAGTGTGTGAGGTTAAGGATTAAACGGGGTTGGGTTCGGTAGGCTGTGAGCTTCTTCCATTTTTAGAGCCCTGGTGACCAGGTCACCGAAAATAGGTCTCCAGTGAAGGGCTTGGCTGTAGGAGGACAGCAGGGGGGCGCGACAACGGGTTTATGGAGGCATGGTGACCGGCTGTGTTGACGAGGTAGTCCTGCAAAGGAGCTGTGGAGGCTGACAGAGGCAGTGGTGCTTGGTGGTGGAACTTGGTGTTCTTGTTGAGTGGTGAGTCATTTGGGTGCTTCGAGCCTAAGTGTTTATAGAGCTTTATAGATCTATGGTATATCTCTTCTTTTTTACCATTTTTTGTTATTATTATTATTCTTCTAATCATTTTGCAGATCTAAAAGTGGTGAACAAGAAGACGGGACTGCTGGAGCCATAAAGAGGAGCTACCAAATCTGTCCCAAGGCCGAGCATGGATCCGGACTGGCAGCAGCAGCAGCCGGCTTTTGGAAGTCTCGGCAGAAGCCTTAAAAAGGCTTTACAACTTTCTGTATTCTTTTATCTTTGAGTAAGATGTAGTAGTGAGGTTCAAGTTATGTAATCCCATAGTTTTTTAGGCCTTGGGTTGTAATAGATAGTTACTCCAACATGTATATATCGCGGTAAGTTAGGTATATTAGTATATAGTGTGATACGTATGTACAGAAGGTTTGGTATATGCTGAACTTAGGAAAAGTCGGTATGGTAACAGTACGAAAATATTTCATACCGAAATTTTCGGTATATCGAAGGCGTCAGTACGGCATCGATATGAAAATTTTCATACCGTAAGTTTGGTATGGTATACAGTGTGGTTTGGTATGGTATACAGTGTGGCGAAAATTTTTCGGTATACCTTACCGATCCACCCTTAAAAAGAACATCCCCAAACAATCCCAGAGCTTATATAGAGGAAGGAGCTGCGGAAAGCAAAATTGAAGGGGGGGGGGTCTCCAAAGCCCCAACCAAATTCAAAAATTGAACAGTGTGAACGAATAGAAAAAAGAACATAGGGGAGAAAGGCAGAAAGAGATATGGGGATTGAACTGTATCGATGACTTTTGTATCTTTAATCTTTTTAAGGGTGGATAGGCACGCAAGCAGGCGGAAGTAAATAACATGTATCTCATGATGTCGATTCAAATGTTTTGTTCAAGCGGTGTGTGAATTGGAGAGTTTGGCAATGGTGTGCGAGGTCTGGGGCGCCGTGCTAAATGGGGGTTTGTGGTGGAAATGGCGTGCGAAATGGAGTCGAGAAAAAGGGTTTAGGTTTTGAAAATTTATAGAAAGGAGAATAGGGATCACAGTCATGGATTTGAGTTGGACTCTTGATCAAAAAGGAAAAATGGGTTGGGTTGGGTTGGGTTGACCGGTGATTTGAATATTTTATTCTCTGGCTTGTGGCATTTAAAAGGATTAATCATGCCAGCATTGCTAATCTTTTACCATTAGTGAAAAGGATCAAATTGGATCAAAAATTAGTAGAGGACGATTTTGGAAAAACTGAAAAGAAAAGAAAATGGACTATTTTGGCATTTTTACCTGTATATCAATAGATTGTTTGTATAAAAACAAATAATTTTCATTCTATAAATTATGTAAACTCCATTATATACAGACTAATCAATCCCACCTTAATTCATTTGCCCAATTGTAATAGGAGATAAAAGATGGGACTGAATGAAGTATTTATTAACCCTGACCATATTATTTGGAGACAAAAACATAGTTATAAATATTCCCTTCGTTTTTTTTTTTTAAGTACAACATTTTGATTTTTTACTGTTCATTATAGTACTTTGACTTTTATATAAGAAAAATTATAGTCAAGTGAGATCTTGTTGGATTCGTTTCATTTTGTAGTTTAAAATATGAAATTTTTAGGATTTTTACTTGTACCGATTTTGAGTTATTAATAATTTAAAATGTGCATTGGCACACTTGCAAAGGAGAAACATTACACTTAAAAAAATGGAGAAGTATTTATTTACAATATTCTCTATAATTTTTTAGAGTAACTTAATAAATCAAGAATTCATTTACCGAGCCCATTAACCTGCAATCAAATTAATTCATGGGCTACACTAGGGGTGAAAGTGGGACGGATAATTCCCGACCGATCCGATTCCGTATTCAATAATATTCGAATCCGAATTCGAAATTTTATATCCGGTGGATATTTGGCGGATAGGGACCGGATATAGGATTATAAATATCCGCCCGTATCCAAAAAATCCGAATATCATGCGGATATTATCCGTATTTTATATCTGAATATCCAAAAATTTATATATATTTATCTGTATATTATAATATATTATATTAACTATAAAATAAATAAGTAATATATTTATAAATATATTCAAAAGCCTGAAAGTCATATGTAATTAACTAAATCAAATCATATTTAATCAGCTCGACTATATCATAAGGTTCTTTGCATCTAAATTGTAGTATGTAACATTTTGCAGTGATGCTATTTGCATGTCCTTAAATAAATAACTGATGATCTTAGGAAATTTAAAAAATCAGTTTAGCTTACATAGTACTTCGTATATTTCAATTTCTCTTAAAAAATTATAAAAAAAAAATTAATTTTTAAATTATAAGTTTATCCGAGTTAAAATCTGAATTCGCCTCATATCCGTATTCTGAAATATTCGAATTTGTATTTGTATCTGGCTTAGGGCCCGTTTGGATTGGCTTTTGAAAAAAGCAGAAGCAAAAAGCAGAAGCAGAAGTGAAAGTCAAAAGCAGAAGCAAGTAACTTTTGTGTTTGGATGGATTGAAAAACAACTTTTTTTCAAAAGTGTGTTTGGATGTTGAAAAGTGAAAAGTGCTTTTTAAATGTATAAATTACCAAAAACGACGTGCTACTTAATATGATAATAAGATATATTTATAGTGTAATTTATATTAAGTAATAGGGGTATTTAAGTCTTTGCACAATTTACGAAGTGCTTTTAGCTTCTGCTTTTCGGAGAAGCACCCCCTAGGCTGCTTCTCCCATAAGCACTTTTGCAGTTTTTCGAGGTGCTTCTGCTTTTTTAAAAAAGCCAAACCAAACGTTTCTTTTTCCCCAAAAGTGCTTTTGGCAGAAGCAAAAGCCAAAAGCACCTTGGTAGAAGCCAATCCAAACACCCTCTTATTCGTATTCATTCCGTATTCGATAAAAAAATAACAGTAGTAAAACCTAAACCTCGATTGTTTCTTTACTTCAGAATCCAAACCCCTTTCCTCCAAGGTCTTGAATAGGGCTTTTGTTCTCCTTCTCGTTCGGGCAAAAAGTTAGGAATTTTCTTGGGAGCTCAATCTGGTTAAAGATTGAAGAAGATGGAGGCACTGCCATGGTACCTCATGGAGGAGGATGAATGAGTCACCATAAGCTTTCTCCATTTTTCTTTTCTTCCTCCATTTTTCATTTTTTCTTCCGCTCCGGTTTTGGGCTGCTGGGTGGTGTAACCGCCGTGACGGCGGCGGGTTGGAGGGGAGGATGGGTGGTTGGGCCGTGGCCATGGCCGGGGGGTTGGGGGTGGAGGGGTGTGGAGGCGCCGCCTCCAGCCGGTGGAGACAACACAGCGCCCGGTGGCGCCCTGTGAACGTTGCTGCTGCTTCTGTTGGTGGTGGCGCTGAGCCACCGGCGGTCTGGAGAGGATCGTGGCGGTGGTGATGGCTGCCGGTGATGTAACGCCCCGAAAATTTAAAACCATTTTCGTGGCGTCACCGCCGTATTAACTATTCTAAACTGTCGATCACTCAGCTTAGATAGTCAATACGAAGCGAGGCATAGATGCAAACCTATATCACAATCAAATAAATGCCAACAAAACAGTACATAACCCAGGAACAGTACATGGCATATCCGGGCGACAAGCCCTGAAATAATATAATGACATGGCCACACATCCGATACCAGAAATAACCAATAAATAAATCATATGAGACACACCGATCACATTTAATGAATAAAAAATATTCTCATCAAAGATCAGACAAGAGCATGTAATATTTATTCTAAACAACAAATATAAGGAATGCAGCCTAGCTAGTCCGCTTAACCCGAACCCCCATCATCGTGCTCTGCGCTATCCGTAGGAGGATCTATAAAACAGACAACAGTAACAAGGTGTCAGTACAACGTACTGGCAAGGAATGGATATAGCAGGGGAAACGGGGCACATTAATGATAATACTATACTATATAAATAATAACAGTATTTAAGGATATGAAATAAATACAGAAAGTAAACATCACACCGTCCCATACCGGTGCTTTAACCACTGCAGATAAAATGAATGATGAATGATGAGATGTAATGTTATGACCTAAGATGTCTATCTACCCTAAATGCAGCACATAAGAATGTCTAGCGCGCATCCTAGGTACCATGGTCGGTATTCCCCCCATATAAGGTCCACTCCCCTTAATGGTCGGAAGACATACCCACAGTGCCCCCGCTGCGGACACTAACAACTGAGAACGTGGCTTACAGCAAGAGGGTCAGGCTAAGGTTCATGAGTCCTTTATCAGCCAAATTTTCAGACTACGGATATAAAATCCTTATCAGTCTCAATGCCAGGATAAGATACTAATTATGCCCAATCGGATACCGACTTGTAAGCATAGGATATCCAATATCCTCAAAAGCATAATTTAAGTTCACAATAATATCAACACATCATGACAACGAGTTAATTATAATAAAGGGTGTGCCAAGTCCCATGTATCGGCACTCAACTAATAACATCAAAATAGAAGCAATGCAAGATCTCATCCTAAACTAAGGCATGGTAGATCTTCTCTAATTGCAAACTAAGTTCCAGGTTATGAGCATAATAATTAGTGAGATATTCGCAAGCAGTTCTAGCCTAATTCTAAGGCATCCTCATTATACGCAGGGAATCCGTACACACGAGAGTTCCCAATACTAAGGCAACATAGACTATACTAGTCTATTCCTAATCCCTATCTAATTTGCTATTCTAAACCTTGCCTTTAATATAATTCTTCAAAGCCTTCTTTGTTTGTATTCAATCTCCCAAGGCTTCATGAGTGATCCCTATACAAAAATATTATCATGAGAATTTGAATAATTCTACAACACCAACACATTCGTCTCCAATACAACCTTCCACCTCCAATCCCCTTTTTACATCCCTTCCATGCCAACCATCCAACCATACTCCAATTAATCCACCAAAAACTCCCCATAACAAAAAGAACAAGATCACATATCCATATACACTTCTCAAGAATAATAAGCTACAAGTTCAAGAATCAACACTAATAACAATCTCTTATTTTATTCTACAAGTACATATCTCAAATATTCAACGTGCTCCATTATTTAATCCGATATATAAAGAGCCCACAAATATAAGAACACAACAACTCAAATAATTGAGTAAAGTATTAACTAATTCATAGAATACTTTTAACAAGAACATATTCATCATGTAGCACACTTGAGTCCAACATAACAAATTAAATCCATCTAAATCATACTCACATACTAGCAATTCAAGTAATCACTACATCAATCCATAAATCCTCCAAATCATATATCTACACTAACCCATTTTAACAATTCAAGAATATTAGGCTAACAAGTCAAGATTCAATCACCAATAATAATTTTCCATTTAAGTTAAGATCCCAACTATAAAATCAAACTATGATTCCATGGATTATCAAATCAAGTCCTTGCCAACAATTCAATCTAATATATTAAAATCACCATCTTGCTCATTTAAGAATTGCCCAACACAACCATATTCAATAATTGCAACACATAATCCCCAATTACCTAAATTTAATCGATAACAATCCCAATTAAAGTCATACAAAGATTTACCCATTAACACATTAAATCCAAGAATCCCCAAATTCACAATCTAACTAAGTTCATAACAATCTAACAATTTATCCCAATTAAAACAACCAAGTCAAATGTCTATTCTAATAGAAATCTCCAAAACCACATAAATCCACATTCCCCTAATTAATCGAAGAATTCAATAACACCCAACAATTACCAGTTACTGATTAAACAAGGGAAAGAAATCCAAAACTCAACACCACCAACACACTGTCACCACCACCATCACTCATCCACCACCACCATCGGACCACCAACACCACCACTGCGCCGGCGACAGGCCGGCGGCCGCCAGGGCGGCAGCCCCACCGCGACGCGCACCTGTGCGTCGCACCCCTGCCACAGCGCCACCGTGCGCTGTGGCGTCAACACTAGCCGGAGGCTCCGCCTCCGGCCTCGCCATGGCCACCACTGTCTTCACCTCATCTTCCCCACAACTCCGTCGACTTCTCACCTCCGGCTAGTCGCCGGATTTCTCCCCTAACAAATGAAAACAGCCCCACAAATCCCCAATGTGCGAGCAAGAAGAAGAGGAAGGGAAATGGAGCACAATACCTTGAATCGATTCCCCATTTTCTCGAACACCCATGCCCGTTCTCGACCCTTCTCCATGGCTGTGGTTGGAGCTCTCAAAATCCCTAATCTCTCTTCTTGGTTTTGACGGGAATGGGGGAAGAGAGGAATGCCCAATTTCTTACCCATTCCCGTAATTGAAGAGTGGGGAATGAGTAAAATTCCCAATTTTCCCCAATTTATGGTCAAGGGCTTCATAGCAATTTCCTTATATTCATTTTGGCCCCAACTCTTCTTAAATAATCTTTAACACCCCTTGTCAAAAACAACTTAGGTCTGGACCAACAATACTCCTACATTGGGCTTGAAATAATTATACACTCATTCCATTTAATTACTTATGTCCATTTGGCTAATTAATCATAATTAAATTAATTTAATCATGAATTAATTATTTGGGATGTTACAATCCCTCCCCCTTAGGATCATTCGTCCTCGAATGAAATAAGGGTATGTACGGGGAGGTTATCTTCAGTGAATCCCTAGAAATTCTCTCCGTCGGATAAATATGCATCACAAGAATAAACGTATAATCTCCAACACAAGGTAGAAAGTGAAATCGAATTACAAAGAGTATGGTAAATTCTGAATTATATCGGGAGTCAAAATCTTCCGATACAAGTGGAAAGGATGCGAACAACTAAAATCATCGTTTGCGGAGCACATAGTGAATACAGATAGATAGGGCGCCTTGTTTTACAACAATATGCTTTATATCAGTAAAGAGTACTTCAACTAAAAAGTTGAAAGCAAATGAAATTGGAATGGATTATCAGGATGTATCAAAGCACATCCGGTTACCCTCGAACATAGTACTAGAATGAAAGATGGTAGGAAATAGTAGGACTTGCAGAAGCCTCCCTACTCCCTACTGGAAGTTAAAAGTCTACATAGCATCGTTCTGATTCGACAAATGCGAATAAGTAAACAAGGGTGGAACGATTCTATTTCAATTAAAAGGAGTCCCGAAGTAGATATAAGCCCGATTTTAGTATAAAAGGATCGGATTGGCGAAAATTAAGGTTACTGGGATGGTGCGAAATAGATAATGTTAATGATTTCTGAAATGAAATGGAAGCATATCGCAGAACAATAGTGCTGAAAGGAGTGTCATTCTATAATGGAACAAATATAATTAAATAAGTGAACCAATACCGAGATGATTCAGAGTAGCAGAAGAAATTATGCTGATTGATTGAGACTCCAATCTATTCTAGGGATAGTAGGTTAGTAAAGAATAGAAGGCACTAACATAATGTCTGTTACGCCACGACTCTACTCCGAATAGAAATGAAGTAGTAGTAATGATTTAAAATAATGAATACTAAATGGAAGGAAAAAGCTGACTCAAACAGATACTTAAAAAGCTTCCAAATGATGTAACGAAGTCAATGACAATGTTATCATATAATTTTGAAGAAGGATAGAGGAGTGTGAAGAATTTAGATAAATGCAATTACACATATCGGTGTAGCTGAAATGAAATTCGAATTATTTAAAATATTAAAACGGCAGGGAAAATATCAATGCTGACAGAGTATCAATGAAAACCATTCAGATGGCCTCAAGAGTGATTTGACGGTACATGCCACAACCCAAAGAGTTTAACACGGAGAGAAAAGCTGGTAGTACTGAAACGTACACAGTAGGATTTTCAAAAGAAGCAACGAAAATAGTAGAGATATTCACTTTCTCATAATTAAGAAAATGAAATGAAAGGATTGAGAAATAAAGCATATCCAATAAATAATATATATATATATATATATATATATCAACATTACGAGCATCGCGTCTTCTGTCATTAACTCCCCTCAACGTCTCCAATCAATCTCTGCCATATACTCAACTCGATGTCTCGAGTTAAATGCCATCTTAATTCGTCAATCGCTACAACCGGATGAGTTACCATATATATCCTTAAGATTTAAAGATATACGAGATATTATTCTCATGATGTTCTAATCATATGCCGACAATGAATCGTCCTCACATATCCGCACGGCATGGATGTGCGTGTCCCGTTGTTCAATACCTGCAATTTACCTTTAAGACAGATCCCAGACATTATTACAATACAGTAAGCTAACAGAATTACCAAGCAAGCAGAAATAATAGAATAATTAGTTGACGACTTTTAAATAAGTTGCAAACAGAATTAAAGAATAGATCTCTTAGGATATCCTTGTTATTCGTCCTTAGTTATCTTGCAAACCATGGCTCGAATCCACAAGGTGCGCAGTATGCCAGTATATAAACAGAATACCACAGCATAAGAATAAATCTAACTAGCATATGACTAGGGGTGAAAACGAGTCGAGCCGAGCTCGAGCCTGGGTGGGCTCGGCTCGGCTCGATGAAGTATAAGTTCGGCTCGGCTCGAGCTCGAAGCTCGATGAGCTTCAGAAATTGAGCTCGGCTCGAGCTCGACACAAAATAGTGAAACTCGAGCTCGGCTCGATGAGCCTAAAAAGCTCGAAATAAATTTCTCTTTTTTTTTTTTGGGGTTGAATGATTATTGAATAATGAGTCTAGTTGTTGCTCTACCTGGAAATTTCAGCATCTCAAATAACTTACCAATCCTTCCGGTTCTCTTCGAGTCTCCAGTATGCAGCTGGTAGGACACGGCAAGGCAAAGAGATTTCTTGCATGACAGGATAAAACTTGAAGGATGGATTTTTTTAGAAATATATTAAAATACTTCTGGATTTAAGAAAGAAAATACTCCTTGACTTCTTCTACTATATTTTAATATATAAGAAAATATATATATATATATAAAATATCATATATTCGAGCCGAGTATTGCTTAGCTCGGCTTGAGCTCGTTCATATTCCGAGCCGATCTCGAATTCGAGTCGAGCCTTTTCGAGTCGAGCTTTGGTCGAGCTTTGATCGAATCGAGCCCGAATATTTTACGAGCCTATCAGTCTCATTTACACCCCTACATATGACAATGCAAACCTATCCTGTATGCAATCCCCACACACCTCACCACATGCTTTTATCAAGTTTTAAGCACATAATAGAGCAAACCCGCTCTGATACCAAAATGTAACGCCCCGAAAATTTAAAACCATTTTCGTGACGTCACCGCCGTATTAACTATTCTAAACTGTCGATCACTCAGCTTAGATAGTCAATACGAAGCGAGGCATAGATACAAACCTATATCACAATCAAATAAATGCCAACAAAACAGTACATAACCCATGAACAATACATGGCATATCCGGGCGACAAGCCCTGAAATAATATAATGACATGGCCACACATCCGATACCAGAAATAACCAATAAATAAATCATATGCGACACACTGATCACATTTAATGAATAACAAATATTCTCATCAAAGATCAGACAAGAGCATGTAATATTTATTCTAAAAAACAAATATAAGGAATGCAGCCTAGTTAGTCCGCTCAACCCGAACCCCCATCATCGTGCTCTGCGCTATCCGTAAGAGGATCTATAAAACAGACAACAGCAACAAGGTGTCAGTACAACGTACTGGCAAGGAATAGATATAGCAGGGGAAACGGGGCACATTAATGATAATACTATACTATATAAATAATAACAGTATTTAAGGATATGAAATAAATACAAAAAGTAAACATCACACCGTCCCATACCGGTGCTTTAACCACTGCAGATAAAATGAATGATGAATGATGAGATGTAATGTTATGACCTAAGATGTCTATCTACCCTAAATGCAACACATAAGAATGTCTAGCGCGCATCCTAGGTACCATGGTCGGTATTCCCCCCCATATAAGGGTCCACTCCCCTTAATGGTCGGAAGACATACCCACAGTGCCCTCGCCGCGGACACTAACAGCTGAGAACGTGGCTTACGGCAAGCGGGTCAGGCTAAGGGTTATGAGTCCTTTATCAGCCAAATTTTCAGACTACGAATATAAAATCCTTATCAGTCGCAATGCCAGGATAAGATACTAACTATGCCCAATCGGATACCGACTCGTAAGCATAGGATATCCAATATCCTCAAAAGCATAATTTAAGTTCACAATAATATCAACACATCATGACAACGAGTTAATTATAATAAAGGGTGTGCCAAGTCCCATGTATCGGCATTCAACTAATAACATCAAAATAGAAGCAACGCAAGATTCCATCCTAAACTAAGGCATGATAGATCTTCTCTAATTGCAAACTAAGTTCCAGGTTATGAGCATAATAATTAGTGAGATATTCGCAAGCAGTTCTAGCCTAATTCTAAGGCATCCTCATTATACGCAGGGAATCCGTACACACGAGAGTTCCCAATACTAAGGCAACATAGACTATACTAGTCTATTCCTAACCCCTATCTAATTTGCTATTCTAAATCTTGCCTTTAATATAATTCTTCAAAGCCTTCTTTGTTTGTCTTCAATCTCCCAAGGCTTCATGAGTGATCCCTATACAAAAATATTATCATGAGAATTTGAATAATTCTACAACACCAACACATTCGTCTCCAATACAACCATCCACCTCCAATCCCCTTTTTACATCCCTTCCATGCCAACCATCCAACCATACTCCAATTAATCCACCAAAAACTCCCCCATAACAAAAAGAACAAGATCACATATCCATATACACTTCTCAAGAATAATAAACTACAAGTTCAAGAGTCAACACTAATAACAATCTCTTATTTTATTCTACAAGTACATATCTCAAATATTCAACGTGCTTCATTATTTAATCCGATATATAAAGAGCCCACAAATATAAGAACACAACAACTCAAATAATTGAGTAAAGTATTAACTAATTCATAGAATACTTTTAACAAGAACATATTCATCATGTAGCACACTTGAGTCCAACATAACAAATTAAATCCATCTAAATCATACTCACATACTAGCAATTCAAGTAATCACTACATCAATCCATAAATCCTCCAAATCATATATCTACACTAACCCATTTTAACAATTCAAGAATATTAGGCTAACAAGTCAAGATTCAATCACCAATAATAATTTTCCATTTAAGTTAAGATCCCAACTATAAAATCAAACTATGATTCCATGGATTATCAAATCAAGTCCTTGCCAACAATTCAATCTAATATATTAAAATCACCATCTTGCTCATTCAAGAATTGCCCAACACAACCATATTCAATAATTGCAACACATAATCCCCAATTACCTAAATTTAATCGATAACAATCCCAATTAAAGTCATACAAAGATTTACCCATTAACACATTAAATCCAAGAATCCCCAAATTCACAATCTAACTAAGTTCATAACAATCTAACAATTTATCCCAATTAAAACAACCAAGTCAAATGTCTATTCTAATAGAAATCTCCAAAACCACATAAATCCACATTCCCCTAATTAATCGAAGAATTCAATACACCCAACAATTACCAGATAATGATTAAACCAGGAAAAGAAATCCAAAACTCAACACCACCAACACACTGTCACCACCACCATCACTCATCCACCACCACCATCGGACCACCAACACCACCACTGCGCCGGCGACAGGCCGGCGGCCGCCAGGGCGGCAGCCCCACCGCGACGCACACCTGTGCGTCGCACCCCTGCCACAGCGCCACCGTGCGCTGTGGCGTCAACACCAGCCGGAGGCGCCTCCGGCCTCGCCATGGCCACCACTGTCTTCACCTCATCTTCCCCACAACTCCGTCGACTTCTCACCTCCGGCTAGTCGCCGGATTTCTCCCCTAACAAAATGAAAACAGCCCCACAAATCCCCAATGTGCGAGCAAGAAGAAGAGGAAGGGAAATGGAGCACAATACCTTGAATCGATTCCCCATTTTCTTGAACACCCATGCCCGTTCTCGACCCTTCTCCATGGCTGTGGTTGGAGCTCTCAAAATCCCTAATCTCTCTTCTTGGTTTTGACGGGAATGGGGGAAGAGATGAATGCCCAATTTCTTACCCATTCCCGTAATTGAAGAGTGGGGAATGAGTAAAATTCCTAATTTTCCCCAATTTATGGTCAAGGGCTTCATAGCAATTTTCTTATTTTCATTTTAGCCCCAACTCTTCTTAAATAATCTTTAACACTCCTTGTCAAAAACAACTTGGTTTGAACCAGCAATACTCTTACGTTGGGCTTGAAATAATTATACACTTATTCCATTTAATTACTTATGCCCATTTGGCTAATTAATCATAATTAAATTAATTTAATCATGAATTAATTATTCGGGATGTTACATGTGACCTCCAATGTGGTGGTGGTGAGATGGCAGCGGTGGTGGTGATTAAATTGTTGGGTTTTCATTGTTTAAAATACTTAATGATGTTGTGGAATTTTGATTTGGGGATTTTGGGGAAGTGTTGATTGTTTAATTAGTTTGAATAAAAACATTTACTGTACTTCATAAAGCAATAATTTATAAATTACTAATACTTCTAATCTAATTAGTAATAACAAAAATATATCTTCTATCTTATAAGACAAACTCTGGCCAGATGTAAATTTGATTATTGGCCGTTGGATCCAAATTTCTATTGCAATTGTAGCCGTTCGATCAAGTTCCTTTTTTCTTTATTTCAGTTTTTACTTCAGGGTCGGGTTTTTCAACCATTTGTTTCTCTTTCATTTTTTCCCGTCTTCTCCGCCTACGATCTTCTCCGACGCCGGATTCCGTAGTTCGATTCCCGCTTGGCGTTCCCGTGTTCCGGTCGGCCGTTGTGTGGGTGTCAGGTTAGATTTCCAGATCGCCTTGTTCATTTGTTCTCGAACGGTCGCTCGATTGTAGCCCTAATTCCGATTCCAACACCCATTTGTGTCAAGGGTTTCGCTTCTTTAAGGTGAGTTATAGATCCAATTTTTCATTCCCCTCGGTTTTAATTTTCCCATCGATTTGGGCATTACTTCCTTGCGTTTATGTCGGCTTTCCTGTCGCTTTTATTAATTTTCCGATCGGGTTTAGGGTTTACGGTCCTCGCCGCTGCGCTCGGAAACCCGCCGCCGCTCTCCCCTGCTCACTCCACGCTCGCCCTCGACCTTCTCGCCTCTGCACGTTCTCTCTCTCTCTCCTCGCTGTCTTCCCAAATCACAATTCATAACAGCTAATTCTCAGTCTCCTCATTGTTCCGTCAGACCTAATCTCAGATTCCTCGCACTCCACGTCTTAGCTGTCTCAGCAATTGCCCACCACCTCTGTTTGACGGCTGCCACCGCCGTCTCGCCGGTCGTAGCCTCAGCAACACCGTTGGATTTTTCCATATTCGAATTTCCCCAAAATGAATGACCTTATGACTGTGAGTGGGATGCTGTGGTTTGTGTTATTTTACGCATGTTTGTTTGTTTGTTGATCTGCTGGGGTTGTGGCAATTTGATTTTTTATTTATTTATTTTTTTTGTGATTGTTTTATTTGGGAAGAAATTGAGTATGAATGCCGCAGCTTTTTTGGCAGCTGAAATTTACAAGGGAAGGGATATTGAGTAGCAATTCTTTACTTGTGCTTCTTCTTCTTTTTTTTTTTTTTTTTTTTTTTTTTTTTTCTGCCGATAATTAATTGTAGAGATTGTTTTTGGGAGTATAATTTGCTGTTTAATGCTTCATGTTGGATTAGAGGCGTGTTTTGTCCCTGTGTAACATTGATTTGTGAATAGTGTGTCAATTTGTGGTAGTTGTAATCAATGAATATGCAAGTATGTTCTCTTGAGATATAGCTGATGTTGAGCGCTGTAAGATCATTGCGCTTACTGGTTTTATTGAGTTTCTTGCCTGATCCAGAGTCTGCGCAATTGATTTGATTGTGTTTTGCAGCATCTATCTTAAGATTTTTTTATTATTATTTTTTTTTTAATTTTTATTTTTTCATTTCTTGTTCTGCCACAGGTAGCAGACTAGCAAAGAGCTAGACAATGTGATGTTACTTTGTTATATAAAATTCAAACATCCCCATAATATATTATGAAGTCTAAGTCATTCCAGCTTTCCATATAGTGTTTGCTGCATATTGTTATACATAGATTTATCCTGACCTTATTTGTCTTTTAGTTTAATGGTGCATTTTATTTGCAGGATTCCTTTGTGGCCTCACGGGATCAAGGTAATAGAAATGGCGATATTGAAATGGGTGCGGGTGGCATGGGCATGGAGAGACAACCAAGTTCAGGAGAAACAGGCTTGGAAGATTTCTTCAAACAGGTAACTTCATCTTGGAACAAAATGTGTCTATGATGATTGCAAGGATTTGTTACATTAGCGTATTTCTTCCTGTATTCAGACATTCACTACCTTGTTTTAATTGCCAGGTCCAAGAGATCGAGAAACAATATGAAAAACTCAATACACTATTGCGAAAGCTTCAGGTTAATGCTCTACTATTGTTATTGTTATTGTTAATTTGTTATTGTTATTGTCATTGTCATTGTCATTATCATTCTGCAGTGAATAATAAATTATTTTTATGGTTTTATATTCTTGTTTTTCTTTTTCCTTTTTTCGAAAAAAAGAAAAGAATACTGTCACCGGCTTTTACTGAGTGGCCCATTTTTCTTTTTTTTTGGATGTTTTAAAATAAGTGACTTATTTTCATTTTTTCAAATAAAGTGGATGGAAAATAGGAAAGAGAGTGGACTGTGATGGAAAGTATGATGAGAGAAGATTTAGTGAGGAAGTATAAGTTATAGTATTAAATGTCCATTATTTGTTTATTTTATGAATGTCCATTTATATTTATTAAACATTTATTTATAATTCATGTGTTTAGTATTCAAATAAGCTTTGTTTATTTATATTCGTGAAATGAGCACAAAGAAACAAATGGTACATGATCACAAATTTAAACTTTTCTACATAGATGAACAATACATGAACACTTCTAGTGTTTATGAACAAGCTTTAAGGTTGTGTAATGTTCATTTACAACCCTAATACTTAATACCTTTAGAGAGAAGTTGATTATATTTGATCGTCTTTCAAGATGTGCTTTTATAAGTAATTGTTGAGTTATTAGAAAAGTGTGGTGCAGTCCGTCACATAATAAGTTGCTCACTTTTGGCGTGTTCTTTCTATATTGTATATATTATTCACATGGTTATATTAGAAATTAGTGACTTAAGCTTAGAAAATTTATGTAATCCTTGCACATGTTCCATCCTTTATGCAGGATGCTCACGAGGAATCCAAGTCTGTTACCAAGGCTGCTGCTATGAAAGGTGGTAGTTCATTCCCATTTAGCTTCTTGTGACATATGTGGTTATCAACAAATATGGTTTCCATTATCTTTGTATGGTTTTAGTTATGGTAAATGTAGATGATAACCAAGGAGGAATAATATACTGTTTGACCGTTAGTAATGAAGTTTAATCTCAGAGTAGCTGTAGTAGACTTGGCCGGAAATGATTGATGATACCTTTTGCTAAATTTTCTCCCACCGACTTTATGAATAACTTTCCTTCGTTTTTTGTATTTTTATGTTTTATGTGCTTGTGGTTATGATATTATTGTTGCACTATATTCTTCTGTAATCTTTGGGTTGATGTCTTCATGTAATATATTTATTTATTTGTTACTACTCTACAGCAATCAAGAAGCGAATGGAGAAGGATGTAGATGAAGTTGGGAAAATTGCCCGTTCTATTAAATCAAAAATTGAGGAACTTGACAAACAGGTGAGGGGATAATCACACCTTTTTTATTTTATTTATTGCAGTGTTAGTATTTAGCTTTTTGTGGTATTGATCTCTATTTCTACTGTCCAGAATTTGGCAAATAGACAGAAGCCTGGATGTGGAAAAGGATCAGGTGTAGACCGGTCAAGAACGGCAACAACAGTGTAATTTGCTCTACCTTTTTGTTGTGCTGGTCTTATTTCATGTAGTATTTATTCACTTTCCTATACATGATTGGCATGACATGTTGAAACTGCACTATGTTCTTATTTCCCATAGTATTGATTCACTTTTCTAAACCTTTTGAAATTGGATTAACATGAGTGCTATAACATGTTAAAACTGTACTATGCTGATTGTAGTGTAGTGATTCACCATAATGTTTATTATGGAATTGATAATTTGTCAATTGTTATAACCTTCCAAGAATAGCAGACGTCCAATAACTTTTTGCGTCTATGTTTTGAGTGAATATTTACTCAATTGGCATGTCTGAATGCAAGAAATAAATTAAGTGAAAGAACTATAAAGATTATTGGTAAACCCTTTTAAGTCATGTTGTACTTCATAATTGACAAAAAACAGTGCATCATATAGATAATTACTTCCTCTGTCCACACTAAAGTGCCCTCATTATTTTGGATGTCTCACCATAAATGTCTTATTTCTAAATAGAATTAATTTTGCCTATTACAATTATGTGGACCCCATCATATACTCACAAATCAACTCCACCTTAATTCCGGTGCCCAACAGTATCAGGGCATATTACTTGGGACCGGGGAAGTACTTATTGTATATATATATATATATGGTGTTATATATTGTTCATGCTTTATGTCATTGTTTGCAAATCTTCATGTTTTCATTTTTTTTTTAAAATTTTTATTATCCTATTTGAATGTTCTCCCAATTTGGCTGTTTTATTGGATGTCTGGAGAAAAGGTTTAATATTCAGCATCCTCATACATAAAGAATAAGGTCATATCGGTTTAATATTCAGCATCCTCATACATAAAGAATAAGGTCATATCAATTGTTATACCTTCAAGCAATATATGAGGGGAAATATGTATTCAATACCCAACAACAAATTTTATACCATTTCAATACCCATATTAAAACTATTTCAATTCAGTACCTATTTCTTAAAAAAACATGGGGGAGAACACTTCGGTATATACAGTTACAAGTTTGATGTATATATATATATATATGTATAATTACAAATAAGTATACATAGGACATAAAGTTCTATATATCATGCATAAGTTTTGTATGTACCATTTATGAGTTTGGGAAGAGTTTAGCTATATAGTTCAACAGTCTAGTATAATGGATTGTAAACAGTATATGCCATGTATAATTGTCGTATACAAAATCTCAATTTGATACATGGAACATTGGGATCTAATTGAAAGTTTAAAACATTATAGGGGGATAAAACTATAAATACAAATTTTATATTTGTGTGGGGTGACCGGGTGAGGGGAAACATACTTGCAGAATGGGTATATAACTGTTATTTCCTGATCACACTTATCCAACCACTAGCATTAAACTATTGTTGAGTCTAACTTCCTTATGTTGTTAAGGTAGGAATTGCATTTATTTTGAAATTTGAAGATGTGTTAACAGTTGGAATGAGGATACAAACTCTTTTAACATCAATGATTCCCGAGCTTGTGTCATTTAATCATAGGACTTCTAATTCTTGTTGAGAATCACTCTCAAAACTGCCCATCATCTTTGTATATGGTAAAAAAAGGTTTTTATCCTTCAAATGAATACCAGCTGTATAGTTCACAAAGCACATTGGTACAATCGTGAAAATATGAATTGGTCAACAGAATTTGTCGAGTTGTTGCAATCAGTTATCTTAAGTGGAGTGATTGGTTTGCAACCACTATTTATGTTGTTGCCAATGTGAAAGTAACCATTACTTTTTAACCATTAGGGTTAACTGCTGTTCTTTATTCTGGAAATTTCAGAATTCAAAATATTATTGCAAAGAGATTTTGTCCTTGCATCATGGGCTTCTTGAAAAGCGTTGTGCAAAGAACAGTTTATTAATTATTTCGGATGTGTGCATATTAGGGAAAACAAATGAGAATAATTTCCCATGCGTTTGTTTATGTTTGAATGCAGATCATTGAAGAAGAAGTTCAAAGAGAAAATGTCTGAAGTTCAGGTTGATTAGCCGTATGCTATGGAGCTATTCTGTTTCGGGATTAGTGTAAAATTGGTTTTACCTTAATTTAATCTCTCTAATACTTGCAGACTTTAAGAGAGAATATACATCAAGAATATCGTGAAGTTGTTGAGAGGCGTGTTTTTACGGGTACTAACATTATGAATTATGGCATTTTCTTTCCCACTGCTTTACGGTAGGGTTTTGACATTGTCCTGTTTCATGTGGTTCAGTGACTGGCTCTAGAGCTGATGAAGAGGTGAATCCAGTCACCTATTAAGTTTCATTTACTGATTACTCCGATGTACATAATTAATTCTTGATCTATCTCTGTCTGTAGACTATAGATAAGCTTATAGAGACAGGTGACAGTGAACAGATTTTCCAAAATGCTATTCGAGAACAAGGTCGAGGCCAGGTGTTATCATATGTTCTTATATTTCCTACTTTGTGCTCCTCTCATTGTCTGTTTTCTTCATTTCAGTTTTTTCAGTCTACCAATGCTTATAGACATGTTTCTCAAAGCATTCTGAACTGTGCTAAATTTGTCTTTATATCTTTTATCGTCTATCTTATATTATGTTTGTTTACAGGTATTGGACACTTTGGCCGAAATTCAGGAGCGACATGATGCTGTTAAAGATTTAGAAAAGAAGCTTTTAGAACTGCGCAACAGGTATGTTTTGTTTTTTCCCTTTCCCATGCTAATGATTATGCTTTTAAGGACTTTGTTGTGAATAGAAAACTAAGAATTATCTTTGGGTATCTGCAAGTTTTTCTTCTTTACTTTAGATTTTTTTGCAAATCTGTTGATATTTAAACTGTTTGTGATAGGGTGGGCTCAGTTTGGGTACCCAACTCTAAACAATTGGGTTGGCCAAACATTTATGTGTCTGATTAAGAATTTTACAATTCTTCCCCAACCTAATTCTTTCTGATATCTGCTTTTACATACCCTAAAAAATAACAAGGTTGGATTGGGTACCGAAATAATTTTTATGTTCGTTTGAATTGAATTGAAAAGTAGATCTTTAGTTATTTAATATTATACGACTAAAGGCCAACAAAAACAATAACTTGATATCAATCTCTCTGATTTTTATGCCTTTGATTGCTTTAATTTGTACCACATTATAAAACACTAAATTTAAACATTACGGTAAACATTGGAAATCCTTATAATAATTCTTCATTTTCTTCTGTTGATTCACTTATTTATATTAATACTTCCCGCTAGGCGGATATCATTGTCATTTTAGAAGAAAAAATAATTTTGAATAGTTGCTGTTCTATAAGTTTCAAGAAAAATTTAGATTTTCACTTTTACCTTGATTTATTGTCATATAATATGAGATAAAGTGGTGTATGTTTAACAGAATGTTCATAATTTAGTTTGTCTAAATATACGCAGAAGTTATAAAATGACAAATATTTGTGGACTATGTATTTACCTATATATAGATTACAATAAATTTTCAAAAGTGTGGATTAAAGAGCAGGGGTCAGTAGATATTTTTGCTCACCCATTATGTGGTTTGTTTCTATATCCCCCTTGAATGATTTTATTCCCATTCTTTTTTGTTGTGTTGAATGTTGAAAAAAGAGGTACTGTGGCTGTCATGTAACTGTAGTTCCCTTTTTTGAGATGACTCAATCATTATTCATAAACGTTATTGACACTTTGAAATTCTTATAATAATTCTTCATTCTTATATTGATTTACTTCTGTATATTATTACTACAATGATTCGGATATAATTGTCATCTTATAAGCAAAAGAAGTTTATAAATAGATTACATTTTATAAGTTTCAAGATAAAATTGTTTCAACCCCACTTTTATGTTGACTTATTGTCATACAAGTATACAACTATCCAGGTAAAGGAGTGTATTCAATAGAAGAGTGGTAATAATACTTATTTAGCTAAATATGGCGAAAAGTTATAGAATGACAAATATTTGTGGACGGTGTGAAAATGTATTTACTAAAGTCCAAAACTTCAAATAATGTGGTACATCGAGCATTTTGCCCACCCTAGTATGTGGTCTTTTTGATGAACCCCCCCCTGAATCATTCAAAATCCCATTCTTTTATACTATCATTCAAAATCATGCAACCCCTATTTTATCTTTCACCGATTCATCCCAGTAATAAAAGGGGGGGAAATAAATGCATGCATCTATTATTTTTTTCCTTTTCATGATGGTTCATTGTATTTTTTGCACACAGATATTCATGGACATGGCAGTCCTCGTGGATGCTCAAGGGGACATGCTCGATAATATAGAATCACAGGTGAACTTAACCAACAAGAGATTCATACTTCTGTACCGTCCTTTAATGAAGGCTAACTAATGCTATAAGTACTACAGGTCTCTTCAGCTGTCGACCATGTGCAAACTGGCAATACTGCTCTGCAGAAGGCCAAAAGCCTGCAAAGGAACTCAAGGAAATGGATGTGCATAGCCATAATTATCCTTCTTATCATTGTGGCAATCGTTGTTGTGGGAGTACTCAAGCCATGGCAAAACAAGAGCGGCGCTTAGCTCATAGCTCTCTAGCCCAGTGCTCCCACCGGATCCTAATGTATAAAATACCGACTTTAAAAAAGGTTTGCTACTGTGGACTTGGTTTCCTTTGTTGCGGCTATATTGCAAGCAAAAACTATTCTTTTACCGTGTGTGCTTTCGGAACTTGTGAGGGGTTTTCACACCCACTTTTGTTGATTTGTTTATGCGAGCTTTTATTACCAGCACGGTGTGTGATTTTTGGTGTACAAACTACTTTATGGAACATGTATAAGTGTATGAGATTACTTGATTAATATTGGGGACCATGTTCATTCCTAATGGTCTGCTCAATTATGATTCAGTTATAAATAAGAGGTGACAATTTTAGATATGGTACAATGTCAATGGCTGAACACCAAACCCAAGTACCTAAGACGAATAACAATGTTTCAGCATTATTTTGGAGCTGCTATTGAGTTTTTAAATTTGGCTTGAGTTTTTTAAAGGGCTTAATAATTTAATGAGAAATCGAGTTTGTCTAAATTCGAGTCTTTAAGTATTGATGTGTTAATGATAAATAAATTAAAGGCGGCGGCTATATATGCATAAAATAAATCTTAGGGCACACATTCCACCAAGCAAATACTACTAAATATGCCTTTTAATACCGTAATGGTCCGTTTGGTTAGAGCGATTTCAGATTAGTGTGAATCTAATTGTTGAGAATATAAAATTTTCAGTTCTAATTAATTTACTATAATGACCTTGAATTTTAATTTAATGAATGATAAATATGTCATTTTCTTACACTATAAAAAATTTTTAAACCGAAAAATTCTTTATATGTAATTTATTGTATGATAATTAGTCATTTAATTAATGTCTCTAAATCCTTATTATTTTTATTTCGTATATATATAGAAGAGATATAAATTTTAAGAAGATATAAGAATATATATTTAAAATATGTTTAAATAATTTAAAAGTTTTCAATTGTTTTTTTTAAAACTAAATTTTAAATATTTATCATTTTTTAGAGTAAAAGTATCTAAATTTATAAAGTAAAATAACTATGAAAAGTGGGGTATCAAAGTCAAAATAGCATAAAAGTAGGTAAAGTGGATGTGGTAATCCGAGATTATGTGTCCTTCAGGTGGGAATCACATTCCCACAAAAAACAGTTAACATTCCCACCTTGGTTGGGAATGTAATATTCCCACATAAAATATGTTCCGAACCAAAAATGGACACGTTTCATTCCCTAGCTAAGAGTCCCATTGAAAATTTTGGTAGTGGTGGCACAGAACACAACTTAAATGGATGAAACTGATATTTTAAGGTAGATTTTTTTTTAAAACTAAATTAGTATTGGTGACACCACTTAATTTTTTATGGTGACACCATAATCATTCATTTCAACCAAGTTTTCCTAGATATTTTTTGTTGTAACTACTATCCCTAATTTCAATAGAGCTTCCACTATTATTTAGGACATTGGTGTTAACTTCCTATGGCAAGTAGATCTAAATTCCCACTAAAATCTCGGCGAGATTTTCGGACATTTTTCGCTTTTTGGACTTTGATCGTCCTTCGGCTGCAGCTTAAGTTTCGGCTACTGCTTATTATTCGACACACAAAGAAACCTCTGGATCCTGTATCCTTGATTTGTTGTATTATGAGGGTGGATTAGCGAACATTAGGAATAAGAACAAGGATTAGTAAGTCTTTACCTAATTACTGTTACGGATACGAAATCCCCCGCTCCGAAAGCTAGTCTCCAAACCTTCTCTCGATTTCCAGGACTATTTAGTCTCAATTTTCGGCTCGGCTAGGGCTCTGACACTTTGGAGTGTTATAGGATGCACATAAGAAAAAGTTGATTATTCTTTAGTTGATTTTTTTTTTTTAAAAAAAAATTTAATTACTTAAAGTGTTATTTGAATAAAAAATAAGTTGGGAAAAAGTACTTATTGAAGTGCTGATAAGTGTTGGTATTATATATTCATAACACATACTTCGTATATATTATACTTCTAGTAACTACTAGATTTTTTCGCCCCTGCGCACGGGCGTTGAACTAATATGATGATATAAAATGTGAATATAGTTTTTTGTTATATAAGATTCAAAGTCTTTTGCTTAAATGGTTTTTGAATGCATGCAACCAAAATTTAAAAGTAAAACATACAATTTAAAAGTAAATTATTTTTACTGTTAGAATACTAAATATATAGGGTTTGTTTTATATCTAAAATTATGAGAGCAAATGGAAATAAATACCCTTTAACTGTTCAAAATTAGACAAAAAATATATTTTTGCATTATTAAGGTTGTCCGGTATTTATGTAGAATGAGTCATTGTATTAAGTGCAGTAAATAGTTGATGTGGTATTTGTTTGAAGGAGTAAAAAAAATTTCTGAATAATGAAATGTGACAATTGTAATGGAACGGACCAAAATAAAAATGAGACATTTCACATTTTGACTATTATCCTTAAAATTTTTAATTATGTATACTTTTTTATTATCTTTTTATGATTTTATCATTTAAAACTTATATTTTGTTAAATAATGTATTTTAAATTTTATTGTGATTACTTTTTATGGACTTATCTTTAATTTTATAAAATAAATTTTAATTATAATTACGCTTTGATTATATGTTAATTTTTAAAATAGTATTTTAGTCCATAACATTTTATCCAATTTCTTCTTTTCCTTATTGATTATGAAAAAAGTTTGGTAGTTAATATTTTCATTTAATTTAATTAAAATTTTATTATTTTTAATTCATTATTATTATAAGCCCTAAATTAAATTTATACTCCGATACTAAATTTTTTAGGGTATGTTTTTTAGCACATTTTTATCATTATAAACTATTTTTCTATCTGGATAATGATATTTATTGTTTGAGAAATTCTAATGAAATAAATTAGAAAAATAAAAAATCTGAAAAATAATGAAATTTAAATAAAAATTTTCAAACAAAGTAAATAAGAATCTAAATATAATTAATGATGAAACTACTTTCTAAAATTAAAGATACTACAATAAATATAATTTGATTTATCATTCATTATATGTTATTTTATTTTATTAAATAGTATAATCTAATTTTATTAGTTAATTATATTTTTTTATTTAAGTTAAAAGGAAAATTAATTACTAAATACATTATTTTCAAATTGGTGTGCTAATGGGAACTTTTCAAACGTCAATGGGTGGAATAAGGTTATTTTCAAATTTTTAGGACCAAAATGAGATATTTTTAGAATTGATGAGGTCGAATTTAATATTTCAAAAGATAGAAGGGTAGAATTTTAAACGGCAAATTGCCGAAAAATCCCCCCCTGGGGTCCAAAGTCCCTCGATACTCTCAGGAGCATTTATGTTGTAAGAAAACCCCCCCGTTTGATAACATTAAAAGAAAGGAAAATAAAAACTGAATGAATGACGTAATTGTAATAATAAAGTACTAGGGACCACAAAGAGGAGGGATGTTTTCTTCTCGTCCCCAACACTAGGTCAAAATCGAAAAAAATGGAACGGTGAAGGTCCGACGGAGCTTGAAGAAATCCTGTCCAAGGGCGGGGGTTAGCAAATTTTTTGGGGCAATTTCAAATCCAGAAGGCGGACGGTGAAGGTCTTGGAAGAGCGGGTGCGAGGGGTCGGGTGGAGAAGAAACGGGCAGAGAAGAAGCGGGGGCCGAGATTGCAGCCGGAGTTGGATGGTCGGGAGGGGGCAATTGCGGCATAGAGTGTAACGGGTAAGTAATTTCCCTTGTACTCGGGTTAATATGTAGGTTGGGCGAATTAGGGCACGACACCGGTGCCGGAGGTGTCACTGGGCGTGGGTTGTGTAGGATGGGGGCGAAGGCGTTGGGTGCACAACTGTAATTTGGAAGAAATCTTGGTTTAACTACGTTCTATGAGAAATAATGAAGGATGGTGTCGCGAATTTTGAATGGTTTTTGTTTGAAATGTGATATGTGTTTGGGGATTAGTAGTCGATATTAAACAATCGTGTTTCCGTAGTCAATGGATTATGAGTGTTGGTTGAATCATAATTGGGGAATCAATATATTGTAGATGGGATATGTGCCGTAGTATGATGGATATGAAGGATTTAGATGATAGAAGAAACGGATGGTAGTAATGTTTTTTGGTTATTCAGATTGTGTTATATGTGTGTAGTTGTTAAATAGAATCCAGGAGGCGAAATTTGAATCCATGTTTAGATCTAGAATATTATGGCATGAGATTAAGGTCTGTGGGAGATAATTTGTTGTATTTGCAAGGTTGAAACAATTGTCAGGTTGAAGAGTGGATTGTTTAATGTGGTGGAAGAATCTCCTTGGAGAATTGAAGTGTAGTATAATTTGAGGGTTTTGATGATTTGTATTTGAATTTGTTGCAGGGGGATTGGTCTGGAGTAGGCATTCTGAAGGGCGATAAGGAATGGCAAGAAAGGCATCAGAGAAGATAGGCGCGAAGACAGCGGCGGAGAGTTTGAAAGAGAAAGGAGTGAGTAGGGAACGTGTGGCTGTGGGTGGAAGATCGGATGAGATAGGGCAAAGTAGTGAGGGGAAGTGTGTGGAGGATGGAGCACATGTGAGAGGGCAGAGCAACGAAGGGAAAGTTAGGGGTGATGGAAAGAAGAAGATAGTGGTACGGAAGGAGGAGGGGAAAAGGGCTGTTAGGAAGAGTAAGGCAGCAGGGGAGGCGGGGTTGACGACGAGGTGCTCACCACAGTTTTTCAGGGCGACTATGGATGGAATCGTTGAAGGACTTACCGAAGAGCAGCTAGGTGCAATGAGGAGGACCCCGTTCTGGCATTTCATGCAATGTCCAACCGGATACAGTAGTTTATCGTGGTTAGAAGCATTGGTGAGGTGTTACTGTGCAGAGGGTACGAGTTTCCTCATTGGAGAGGATTTCGAGTTGAAGTTTCCAGTGGCAGAGTTTTGTTGCGTGATGGCACTGCAGAAGGAGGGGCAGTATGTCCACCCAAAGTTGCAAGAGAAGAGTAGGACAGTTGATAAGTATTTCGGGGGAAGAGTTGCTAATGTGAAGCGGAAGAAGATTATAAAGGTGTTAAGGAAAATGTGTGGGGGTGAGGCTGCGGTGTTGGGCAGACATGACCCGGAGGATGCAGCAAGGATGTTTATATTGTTGGTCTTCAACTGCATATTGTTCCCCACTGCACACCAGTATGTTCCCCCGTTTCTGATACACTACGTTGATGACCTTCAAGGAATAGGGAAGTATGCTTGGGGAGCTGCGGCGCACACGTACCTGTTGGATTGCCTGAAGAATTGCCACGAAGGGAAGAGGTACGCCGATGGCTGCGTTCTCGGCTTAACGGTAAGTTTGGTAATATTGGAAATTGGCTTATTGTTATTAACACGTATGTGAATTGTTTGGTAATATAAAACAATAATCGAGTGGAATGGATTACAGACGTGGTTCTTTGAGCGGGTCCCCCTAATGGCGATGCCTACTGGGAAGGCATGTGTACCCCGGTTTGCTAGGTGGCGAAGCAGTCATCCCGGGCTTGTCGAATGCGTAGAGGCATTGAGGAAGCTGAAGGCGGACGATGTGCATACATTTTATCCTTTGGAAGAGGAGCGTAGGTATTTAACACCCGTGATAACGCAAATGGAGGTAAGATGAAACTAATAAATTCGGTAATGTGTGGTTACTTGTCGAACGATTTGTTGTGTAAGTTGAGGCGTTTTTAGAACTGACATGTATAATGTAAATTTCCTGGCGTAGGATGTAATTGCTGGGAGCAAACCAGTGGAGAGACGCAGTGGAAAGGTGCCGACGGAAGTGGGCCAGCGGAGGGGTCGTGATGGAGGCGGGGAGCGCAAGCGGGCATGTAGGAGGCAAGGGGCAAAGGTTGGTAAGCATATAAAGAGGCAGGGGAATACGGTGGTTGAAGAGAATTACAATCAGGCCGGCGAGGAGAGTGGAGCTCGGGAAGCCCGGGAACCCGCTGGTGATGACATCCGAGGGGAAAGGCATACGGAGACGGGAGGTGAACAACATGATGAGCATTTGGAGATACCGGCTGATGAGTATGCATCTGAGCCTGATGAAGGTACGGTCTAGTGTAAGTTTTCTGAGTTTCAACAATTTTTGTGTAATGATCAATACGTATCTGGATTTTAAAATTTATTACGTATGAATAGCCACTTAATATATTGACACTGTAACATTAACCTCATGTTTCATGAAAATAGTGGATGAGGAAAGGCGGACCAAGTGCAGGGAGGATTTTTGCATGAAAGAAATGAATTTGGATGAAACGGATGCACAAGCGGGCAGCAAGATGGATGTTGACGATAGTACGGAACGCTCCGATGATTCTGTTGGCAGGGAGATGGAGAGCAAGGAAGGGGATGCGGATGGTGGAGATGATGCGATGTGTGAAGACCCAAGCTCAGAAATGGAATGCGATAAGGGGAAGACCACTGATGAAGTGCTAGGCGAAGCGGATAGACAGCAAGCTGGTGGGGAATTTCCTTATCAGGTTGGACCTAGTAATATATCCTCAATCGTTGAAACAGTTCGGAATCGGGACGATCGCATCCCGAAGGGAAAGCCGCCGGGGTTCGTCACACCAGAATCAACCCCGAGGGAAGCGAAGAAACGTGGGAGGAAGCCCGATTCACCTGTAAGTAATGTTCGGTGTATAGCACAATGTCACTTTGGCAATCAACTGCATAGTGTGCAGTGGCTGATATTTGCTAATTGTCGTGATAGATAAAAATTACCGGATCGAACACATGTGTTGGTGTGGAGGATCGGCAGGAGGAGATACGAGAGGAAAGAGTTGTAAAGAAATATTGGACTCGGCGACGCTACTGTGGGAGACAATTGAGTGATGAGGAGACGATTGTCAGGATTGATCGTTTTCTGGAGTAGGGCTTTAGGGGGTATTTGTTTACAATCTTATAAAATAAATCACTCATTACATTCAAGTACATGTTATCGACATTTTGAATTTGTGTGCAGGCCAATAGTTTGGTGTCGAGAGCCACACAGATTGAGGGTGTCTAGTGTAATGGATATCTTGTTCGACGAGGCTATGAACGATGAGGTCATTCATGCGTGGTTGGAGATCATTACTGGAAATAGATATATGCACACACACGGTATTCCTCACAGGATGGGGTTTATTAGTTGCTGGAGCATGGTAATGTTTCACTTTTGTTGATGTTTATGTTAACTATATTAAATAATTACATATGCTTCTTGCCAATAAATATGAAACCCATTTGGTTGTTTTTGGAAGTTGGCAATTGTTTCAGGGGTAACAAGGTACAAGAAGGACAAAATGAACAACGAGGATTATGATGATTTCTTGGAAAAAGCTCCAATTCACTGCCGGACCGAGCTACTTAGAATGATACAGGAAGGAGTACAGGAGACACGATACTACGTTGTCCCCGTGCACGATGGGAAGTACGCGCACTGGCATCTTCTAATCATAGATTTGAAAATGAAGAAAATATGGGCACGGGACCCGATGAAGGGGCGTCGTTCGAAAGCGGGACAGGATCGAGTTGTAAGTGTATTGAACATGTTTATGACTTGCCTGCATAGTATGTCTCCTTAAGTATTACTGAAACAATAGATTCGATAACGTGTCCCGTACTGTAAAACAGGCAAATTTTTTCATAGGGTGGCTCCAGCGCAATCAATTTGAATGTGACCCGAAGGTAAGGCTTGTGAGCGGCTGCCGGCAGCAAGAACCGGATTCCAAGGATTGTGGTGCATTCGTGTGCCTGTGGTGCGAGGCATATTTACGTGACGATCCAGAATTTTGGGACTATGAAAAGGATGTTGATATAAAGTTATTCCGGGCCCGAATGGCGAAGACAATACTGGAGGATGACAATTGTTTGCTCAAAGACACTTAATTTCATTTTGCATGTTTTATCATAGCATTGAGTGTAAGTTTTATGTACTCAGGAATTGTGTTTCATCAAAGACATGTGTTGGTGTGGACCAATTAAGTTGTCCAGTTTAAGGACCAACTGTTTTAGTGGTCAAACTTTTCCCTCTTGCCAGCAATGTAAAACAAATTCGGATGTGGACCACCTACCAAATCTCCCAACAAGACAAACATTCTACATTTGGAATTATTGGAGACACTTGACTTATCTACACCAGTAGTTATTGCTTGCATTAATGGACATGTTCTATTTAAGAGACGACAAACCAATCCACGAATGATTGGGTGTACAAAACAAACATTCACCCACATGTGCGAATTCCAAATATGGAAAGCATTTAATAAGGAATAAATGTGGTCCATATGTTCCATTAAACACCAACAGTAGTGCAATAAAATACAAAAGTCATAACAACAAAGATTCCACTTCCATCCATTAAACCATATATAGTCATAACTTACAAAAGTGGTTTTTCAGTAAACCATTAACCAGAAAACCAGTAGCTAGGGATTTTCAATCCAAACCTTAAACAAAACGCACAGAAAATGCACTACGTGCAATGCTTCCACAAAGCAGGCACCATTTCAAAATTACAGCCTCCAGAGATCCAAAAATTGGTTGCCCAGCACGGACTTTACATTACATACTTATCCCGTTTTGTTTAAAATACTACTGGTTATACATAAAAGCCTACAATAGAGGATGGAAATGGGGAAATCGAACCATAACACTCACCACCGCCCGTGGAATCGGGCCACCGCCGACCTCATGAAGAAGTCGAAGAACCCTTCCCCCTCCGCGTCGGCATTTTTAGCAAATAGGAGCGCAATGGCCGCCACACCCAAGGGGATCAACACTCCGAAGAGCCCAACGCCCGTCGGACGGCCCTGCGCACCACGGAGTGACCTTATTTCCTCCCGGAGCAGCTCAAGCTCCCGATTGCGGACGGCGTCGGTGGTGAGCACGTGGTTGGCGGTTGCGGCTAAGGTCTGCTCCACCTGCTCGAGGCGAAGGAGGAGCGCCGATTGATCGACTGGCGGCGGGTAGGGGACCGATTGATTTTGGAACTCCATTTGGGCAAGCTTCGAGTGTAAGGGAGGAGATGTTTGGTGTTTTGTTTGGAGAAATTAGGGTTTGTGAGGGGAAAGATAGTGTGCCGCCCCTATTAAATAGCTGTAGGAAGATTTGTGCAACCTGGAGAAAGATCATCTGCAAATTATGTCTACTTGCTCACACTTCCTTCATAATTCCACCAATTACTCAGTGACATCTGTCACATTTTTCCCTCCAAGGGGCCTTCACAAATAAGTATTCTCGCGATATACTAAGAAATACATTACAGATACTATCACCCAGTATAATTCATCAGTCCCTCATTTGTTAAGCAACATTAACCCACAGTTCCTTCAATTCAATATATGTAATTCAAACTGTCTATTTGGGCAAACATTATTAAAACTTGCTAATTTCTGTTAACCAAGAAATTTTTTATTGAACAATGCTCGAAGATGATTACAAGAATTGTTGGGGATTACAAGAAAACTTGAATAAAACAGTAAATGAAAAGGTTTGCAGAATGAAAAGAATACTAGAATTAAACTTGCAGGAATGAAAATGCAGGAAGGAAATTGTTAACAATTTCACAATATGCACTTACACATGGCTAATGTTATAACACAACTACTTTACGTGTGACCCACATGGCTGCGATAGGCAATTACTGATAAATAATATAACTACCTTGTTACTTTTACACTTTGCGATTAGACGAAGCAACTCAAAAAATTTAACTTCTTACAATAATCGAACACGGATTCAAACAAAGTTTGATGTGTTCGATCAATACTCTAAATTAAAGTTCCGGATTTTGGTCACAACCCAAGTACTAAACCTATCACGATTCATACTGAAAAACATAACTAGTAAACTGTAATAAGAAGAGAATACACTTAAATAACGTTATGATACGATGGAATTAATAGGTGTAACACTGATCATGTTACATTACATGAACCGTAATATTCAACTTTCATACCACTATACCATATACAAATCCTCAATCAAACACTCCGGTTTTGTTCACCTCCCAATGCCAATAATTGTTAAGATTCCGACACGAAGCAACTCCTGCTCTTACCGTCGCCATTGTTAACTGATTCACGAATATACCGTATTGTTTGATTTATGTGTATGTTTAAACTTATAGTTATTCCATCGGTACATAAATTATCCAATAAATCTCAATGTATTTGTTCTAGTTACTCCATCTCATTATATGAAGTATAATGGACAAACATGCAATCACAAATCTTCATGCCATCACTTAATATAATTATTCACTCTACACATTCGGAAATACTATATTCATAACATTATAGGACGTGTTAGTAGTCCCTCCTTTTTTATTAAGTAACAAATCTTAATGGAACGGTTTACTTATCGTATTATAATTGTACTGAAATTATATCTGAAAGTATCGAATTATACCGAATTTACAATTAACTGGACCCTTTATAAACCGAATAAATTACTGGAAACAACGAACGTATTACAATATATACACTTGAATTTTTGTTAGGTATATTAAACTTCACATTACATACACTGAATTTTGTTGCTGAAACAATGGACCATTGCAAATGTTACGTTCTTTGCTAGAATACTGAAAATAGTATTAGAAACACTGGAAAAATTCAAGTATATACTCTGGGTACTTGCTGTCATGAAATGAACTTTAAATTATATACACTGAAATTACTATCCAACACAATGGAAATTTAACACAATACACTTTACATCTCAATATATGCAATGGATTGCCAGCAACTTGCCCAACTACTTAATTCATCCCAAACTTCATTCAACACTGAACTGGCAAGCAAATTCTCCAACTTTCCAGGTAATTCCACACATCATTCCTTACTCGACTCACACACGCACGCTTGTAAAAAAAAGTTCGACAACATTCTGTAAATCCCAAAATTCCAAATTATTGGTCACCCCATAACGAAGTTCATCGTCCTCATACACAAAGTACTAAATCAATTATACAATCAAGTACCCTAATATGAGCCAATCAAAATTGGGGACCAAATTACTGTCTCGTTTTACACACGGTTACAATATTCAAGCAAATCACAAGAACACTACAAGCCAAAATTCCTCACTGCCTCGTCACGCGCGAAGACTTGCATGTTACTCGGTTATGGCCATGACCCCGACACAAACCACACCGCACCATCGGTATGGGCACCTGTGATGGTATTCTCTTTTTCTTCCTCCTACCGGGTTGAGCCCGAACATCAGGTGCGCGAACAAAGTCTGGATCAGTACTCCTCTGAACCGCATCTCCATCTCCATCGCTAGGTATCGGGTAAAGTATCCCGCTGTATGTTGTCCGATATGCCTGCACGCGATAGAAGGGATCACAAAAATCATATACACTACGGTGAATGTGATCGAGGCATGCACATGCATGCTTGCATGGAATTCGATATAATTGCCAGCATCCACAACTACACGTGCGCTGTTCCACATCCACTGCCAATGTTTTCTCGCCCTCAGCGATCTCGAATATTGTACCTGATGCACTAAACACGCTAACTTCACGGGCTGCCAGATAATTAGTGCTCAACTTTTGCTCGAACTCCGGGCACAACGCTGTCTCCATCTTTGCCCCCGCCTCCCTTTTCTGATTAAACATGCCCATCGTCTTCAATCGAATGCTGTTAACCATCCCCAGTGGTGGTAGCGTCCTCGCTTCTTTCACCCATGAATTCCAACTCTCTGCAATGTTGTTGTTCACAATACCCCACCTATTTCCCACAAACAACGCATTTGCCCATTTGCTTGGATCGCTGGCCATTAGGTATGGCCCCGCAGCTGGTAGTGCTTTCATTATATCATTCATGTGCCCTTCAAACTCAGCATAAGTCGCTGCGTAGGCGGCCATGTTTAGCTTCCCAGTCCAATAGTTACTGTAGCTATAATGGTACTTCGTCATTACCTACAAACCATCAACGTAGCAACGTCATTATTGCCCTCTAGCTTCAATAAATATATGACTCGGTTAATCAGTGCAGTAACTTTTTACGTACCTTCGTTTTAAAATTATCCACCAGATGGCGCATACAAATGGCATGGTTACAACCAACAAAAATATTCGGTATACCTTTCATCAATCCCGAATGACGATCACTAAATAATGTATACCTACTCCACACCTCCTCCCCAGTACGCTTGGAAATTGTGAACTTCAGCTTCTCACAGAACCATTCCCAATTCTCGTCATTTTCTGAATCCACAACTGCCATCATCGGTACAAACATTAATATATTGTTCTCGAAACACTAACCTTTACAAAAATTTATTCAGTACGATACTTACGGGCAAATGCAACGCACAGCAACCCGTCGTTTGCATCTTTGGTTGTCGCGGCCAGTATATGCCCCTTCCATTTTGATTTTATATGTGTCCCATCGAAGAAAAGCAAAGGTCTACATCCTGTCACGAAGCCAACCACACAGGCTGCAAAGGCTATGAATAATCTGCGAAACTTCCCACTTTCTTCGAACGTCTCCAGGTCCGCCATGCTCCCTACAATTTCATCACAAGCACCAGATTTCCATTTATTAACATGTTATACAACATTGTTCATATGTAGATAATACCAACCTGGGTTTGTTTCTTTCAGTGCAGCACAAAATCCTCTTAACTTGTCAAAAGAATCAAAGTCAGCTCCGTGTATTTCTCTTAGTGCAATCTCCCTGCCATTCCACGCCTTCCGATACTTGATTACAATCCCAAACTCCCTCTGCAAGTCCTTCATAATATTTACCGGCCTAATTGTTGGATCGAGTCGGAGTTTCTCCCTTGTATAACCTGCTATCCAGTTCGCATCTGCCTTTGGATTGTCCCGATCCTTTAGGCTATCCAACCCACATGTGTGGTTCAGGTTGCATCTTCTAATCCCAAAGCACCTGTCCACCTTATGAAAAGAAGCATACACCCGCCACGTACACCCCACAACCGTACACACTGCTGTTATTCTGTCCCCGTCATTTCTCTCGTACCTAAACGCACGCTTGTTCGCTATGCAATAATTTTTCAGAATCGTTCTAAATTGATTCGCATCCTCGAATATCTGTCCCTCCCCCTTAATCGCACGACCCCATATTAAGGAACCTATAGGGGCATTTCTATTCGCCGTTTCCCCCTCATCACTTCTACCTCCCATTGCTAACCTGCAATCCGACATTCAAAGGTAAAATCACATCGATTAATGCATATTACAGCGCTTTCATTTTTTTATCTACGCATTGATTCAACTACAACATTCAGTTCATATATTCCACAATAACGGCATCATCGTGCTTACATTATTAAACCCACAAAATTAAAACACAGCCTACCAATAATCTTATAAATATGGCGTAACCCGTCGACCGAAACAATTACCTTGTTTGATTCTGCCCGCGTTCGACCCGTCGAGCTGCAATCCTACACATTCCCTTCCCAACCAACCTGTGCACTTCGATCATGTGTCTAAGATCATCGTCCGACCTTAACCCCACCGGTAGCCTCTCAACGGGATGCTCGTACTGCAATACGAACCTCCTCGCATCCATCCCTCTTTTACTTGCTAAAACCGAAGTTATTTCACTCAATCCCATCCCATTCCACACTTCCATCGACTCCATCACCCCATCAACCTCGCAGAATGCAAGAAGTGATCGAGCTTCATGATTCTCCTCCTCAACGATGTCTACCATCTTCTCCTCCTAATGAAAACCCTAAATTTCTACCTGCGATTTTGTGGACCTTTCGCTGTCTGGATGATCTCCACCGCTGTCTTCCTCCCGCGAATCTGCAATCCTCCTCCACTGTAAGAACAACTTACCACACTGGCAATGGAAATGGCAATGACAATGAAGTTTCCCAGCAATTTCCCTTTCCAATGGAATTTCCCAATTGCCCCCTACTCCAAATTGCTGTCCATGGGTAAAAATGTAACTTTCTATTTTCTTAATTTAGATATTCCATTAATTTTCGTTGATGTACTGAATAAGAAGTTTCAATTCCATATGTGGGGTACAAGTGGGTATAATATTGCTGCGGGTTCTGTCCGAACACTTTGGAGGCTTGAGTGGGGTTTTATAATAAAAACCCCAATTTTAAAACTAAATAAAAAATTTAGGTGTATTTTTTGTAAAAAAAAAAAAATAAGGGTACAAATCACCCAATTTGTTAAGTTTAGGGTTATATTTTGGGAATATGTCAAATAATAATTAGTTAGTACTATATCTTTTAACTGTTTACCTTAAGCTATTCTTTGTGAAAAATAAAATGGTAAATGATGTTTAATTGAATAAACATGTTTTGTACCATGTTTGGACATGGAACATAATCACTTAATATTATAGTTTTTTTGGATATAAATATTGCTACAACCCAAACTATTTATTATTACCACAAATCTTTACATATTGTTTATAGTAAAATACTTCTAATATTCTTTTACAATACTCCGAATTTATACATATATTTTTTTTTATATTGAAACAGATAGGGATTACTGGATAAATATACATTTTCTTTTATGTTGAAATAGATAAAGATTATTGGATTAATGATATTATGTCTAATAATAATTATGATGTGTTTTAGTCTTTTTTTTTGGCTTTTCTTTCTTTTCTTCTTTAAAAAGAACAAAAAATTATGTAAAATTTATTTAGAATGGTATAAAAATTTTTAGGTGATGTGGTCATTTTATATTAATCCTATTTTTATGATCAATTTAATGTTTACATCATATTCTTAATGAAATATTTTTATTTAAAATATGGTTATTATATTCCTTATATTGATATAGGATTATTATATATTTTTTAGACATAAATTTTTAACCTAATTAAATTTAATAATACTATAATATTAACATTTTTTAAAATATTATGTATTATCTATACAGTCAAATAATTTATATATATAGTTGTAATCAATTATATCTTTTTGAAATACTTATAAGATTTTTTCAAGATTTATTTTAATATATAGATTTATTTTCTAAATATAGATATTGATGATGTGTCTGATGACGTGGCATTACTCAGCGATTACTCAGCAACTGTCAGTCTGCATACGTGTTTTAATACGAACCGTTGATATAAAAATAAGCGTATAATGACTGATTAAACCTTTAAAATTAAGAAGAATGAATTAAAATTAATAAGGACAAAAGAGTCTGGACAGACCAAAAAGTATTCAGGATTTATTATATAGATAGATAAACACATAACTATATTAAATACTTCCTCCATTTTTTTAAAAAATTCTAACGTTTGCATAGTAAACATTATTCATTGAGTAATGTTAATTCGATTATTTCACACAGTTACATAAGATAAAACATAGTCAAGTGAGTCTTGTTAGATTCGTCTAATCACGTAGTTTTATAATATTAAAGTTTTATTATTTTTTATTATATAAAACTAGCAAGTAACCCGTCGAAACTCGACGGGCATATTTATATATTTTATATAATATTTATAATTATACTATACAAATTAATAATAAATTTTATTTTGAGTAATGAAAAATATGTAATGAATTTTTATATAGATTCGAAAGAGGAGTATATGATAATATAATTTAATTATTTTTAAAACTAACAAAGAAATTATATTATACCGTCTTCTTTAGCTTCTGTGGCTTGTCTGGTACAAACCTAACATATCAACAAAATAATTATTAAAATAATATTTTTATTTAATTTGAAATTTAAATTAAAATAATATAAAATTTAAATATAAGTATTAAGCATAATATGAAAATTCCCCTGCAATTTGCTGAAAATTTCATTGCTGAAAATTTAATTGGTAAGGGCTAGTATAACACTATCCTTAAAAATGTCTGTATAGAAGTGGTGCAGTTTATATTTTGTATATGTACTATAAAAAATAACCGTTATAGGATCACCCGTAGAGTTTATAAGAATATCATCTGGAAATGTCACAACTAATTGTACATCTCCAAAATCAATAACAACTTCACCATCACCTACATCAAGTATTAATTTTGCAAATTTTTTGTCATATATAAATTTCATTGTAAATATTTCTTGTGGTATGTTGAGTTAACCATTCATAATTGTATATTAATACTTTAAGTCACATCTTGCTAGTGACACAAAATATTGCAACATAACTGTTAATGGCTAAAAACTGATTTTGGAAGATAAAGTCCAACATTCTTTAAAGATTTTTTTTTTGAGAATAATATGTTTATTGAAAGTTTCTGCCAATGTAGTACATGGTTCAGTTCATACATCACACGCAGCAACCATCTGCTATGAATTCATCAGTGAACTACAAACCAAAACAAATGGAAACAACACCTCAAAAGAAATGACTCCACAATATCATACAATAGAGGCAGTAAGATCTGCTCTTATCAATATGTTCCAGCGTTGATGATACTACCTCCACATCTCCACCTTTCCTTCCTTGTTTGCACCAATCCTAGCCCAGTGATCGGCCATCTCATTCCGCTCCCTTAAAATGTGTCTGACTCGCACCTCACCACCATGTCTTAATACCGTCAATATAGGCCTGATCAGCTCTCTGAAACGCCACGGGAAAGAGTCTAGATCCGACATCCATCTCACCACATTAATTGAGTCGCATTCAAATATCAACTTAATCATGGGGAATCCTTGATCTCGAATTAATATTGAACACATTCGACTTAGTGCGGTCACTTCTGCCATTGTAGCATCAGCAAACCCAATATAGTCAGATAGGATAAACATTACCTCCCCTTTATCATCACGAATCACGCCTCCAATGCCGGCCGGACCGGAGTTCCCAAATGACGATCCGTCTGTGTTTACTTTCCACCATCCACTTTCCGGTTTCTCGCAGACCAATCCACTTCGACAATTTCTAAAAGTGCTGCATCTCCTCGATGACAAGCCTGCAGGAAAGCTTAGCCCGTTGCTCACCAGACTGACTTCAGGGTCTTTCATTAATGCCTTCCACCATGAGCAACTTCGCCATTTAATCTCCTCCACTACCTCATCGATCCCGACCTGTTGCCCTTTGAAAATTTTTGCATTACGTATATTCCAGATTGTACAGACTGTAGCCACTCCTGAGATAAGCCATAACTTCCTATTCCCCATTCTGAGTGAGAGATCCGTCCACGAAGCGAGAAGACACTCCACCCTCCCTGGAGACATCCACACCACTTCAAACCATGTAGCCATCTGATACCAAAGTGCCGCTGGCAATGAACATTGACAGAATAAATAGTCTATAGTTTCAATTTCCCTTTCGCATATTGGACATAAGGACTGATTTTCTGTGATGCATCCTCTTTGTAATAGCAGTTCCCTGACTGGCACAGCTCTGTTTGCTATCTTCCACACCAACAGCTTACTCTTCATTGGAGCTCTTATTCTCCATAATAACTTCCAGAAACGGCTGAGGGCAGTAGCCTCCCCTCCATCCTTTCTTGGCCAACAGGATCTTGTTGAGTACAAACCATGACATTCTCGTCCACACCACTCTATCCCTTGTGAATCTGAGTAGCCGCGTCTCATTAACCATATTCAGCATTTGAGACCATCCCTCGAGTTCCCAGCCAAACAATGGTCGCCTTAGATCAATATTCCACTCCAATCGAAGCCCACCCACTTCCCGAACTCCATAATCCTACCCGCCTTGTTAGAGGCAAGGGCAAACAATCTGGGGAACAACTCTTTTAGAGGTCGTCCTTCAACTACCCATACTTTTTGCCAAAATCTCACCATAGACCCATCTCCTACTTGGATAAATGAACCCCCCTATCTCCGCCCAGTGCATCTCCTCCCATGTTCCTGAAATCCTACCCCAACAGGATCTAACCTTCTTCTCTTCCGGAATTAAAGGCCCTCCCTTCCCGTAATACTTAGCGTTTATAACCTTTTTCCACAAAGACTCCTCAACCCCAAATCTCCATCTCCATTTGAAAAGGAGCGCACTGTTGAATTTTCTCGTATCCCAAATGCCTAAACCCCCATCGCCCGGATGACTACATACCCTTTCCCAACAAAGTGTGTGCATTTTCCTCGTCCCCTCCCATTCATTCCAAAAGAAACGTCTTTTGAGAAATTCAAGTCAATCGGCTACCACATTAGGAACTTTGAAAAGTGAAAGGTAATACACCGGTAGACTGTGCAACACCGACTTGATTAAACAAACTCTACCCGCTTGAGAAAGTAGTCTCCCTTTCCATCCGGCCAACCGTTTTTTGACTTTTTCAAGAACCGTTGCCAAATCCCCGTGCTACACAACCTACCCCCAATTGGGATTCCCAAGTATTTCATGGGCCAATCCCCAACCTCACAACCAAAACACACGGCAGCCTCCCTGACCAGCTCATCGGGACAGTTTATTCCAAATAATCTGCTTTTCCCATAATTTATTCTCAGGCCCGTATTAAGTGTTAGACACTTCAAAAGTCTCTTAATATGAATTACCTGTGATAGCGCACCTTCACAAAAAATAATGGTGTCGTCCGCATATTGAAGGTGAGAAATGGTCGGCCCATCCCCTCCCGAATTTAATCCTGCTACTCGCCCTACATTACCCATCTTGCTTATCATCTTGTTTAACACTTCTGCCACCAATACGAACAAATATGGCGAGAGAGGATCGCCTTGTCTGAGCCCTTTTTGCAACTTGAAAAATTTGGTAGTGGATCCATTCACCATCACGGCTGCCGACGCGGAATAAAGGCACTGCTGTATCCATTTTAGCCATTTAGGTCCGAATCCCATAGCCTCCAATACTCGAATCAAAGCTTCCAATGATACATTGTCGTAGGCTTTGGCAAAATCCAGTTTTAACACAAATCCTCGGCGGCCAGCTTTTTGCGTAGTGTGAATGACCTCAGCAGCTACAAGCGCGCCATCAAGAATCTGCCTCTCCTTCACGAAAGCCATTTGTGTCTCCCCCACCAGTCCTGAAATCACTTCCTGTAATCGTCTAGCTAAAATCTTTGAGATCACCTTATATATACTCCCAACCAATGAAATTGGGCGATAGTTAAACCCATGCGGATGATCTGTTTTAGGGATTAAGACTATGAAGGATCCTCCAGCCTCCCTAGGTAGTTTGCAATCTGTATCGAACTGTCTTACCACCTTGAAACTTTTGACAATTTCGCAACACGAGTATTTTATAAAAATATATCAGGATTGAATTTATTGAATGAAAGGAATTAAGATTCGCGGGAAAGGGGTTTAAGGATATATTTCACTTTTTATTACTCATGTGGGAAACTTTGATTTCAAACGGCGCTGTGGACCTCCCTGGCATGAAACTTTTGACAACTTTCACGGTGCAGCCGGGATAGATAGTTTAATCTTAACCTTCAGTCTGTCACACTGAAGGTGAAACTTTTGACAATTTCCGTTCCACGAGCTTTTTCTAAAATATACCAGGTTAGATTTATTAAATGAAAAGAGTTATGATTCACGGGAAAGGGTTTAGGGATACATATATGTTAAGCTTAACTGTCTTTTTATTACTCAAGTATGGTGCGTTGGTTTCAAATGGCGCTGTGGTCCTCTCTGTCATGGAATGTTGACAAATCTCATGGCATAGCCGGGATAGGTTGACCTTCAGCCTGTCACACTGAGGATCCCCGGCAGATATGCCATGATACTTCTCATCAATTCTTGCCATAAGAGTTCCTGCCATGAAACTTTTTGACAGATTCCCACTACATGAGTATTTTCCAAAAAATCATGATCCTGGTTTAGGTTTTATTTAATGAAACCAATTTATGATGGCGGTGTTGTGATTAGGGATATATTTATACGTAGTCATGTTTTTATTGCTCGTAGTTAAGAAACTGTGCCCCCGAAAGCGCACGGTGTCAAAAATTGCAGTAATTTATAGTAAGACCGGATCGTTCACTGGAGGATGTGCGATAGAAGCAGGTCCCACGTCGTTTTACTAGATTTTCCATTCGTATTGCTCAATAGGTTTGAAAGATGATTAATATCTACTGACGGGAATTTAAACTAGATCTTGAAAGCAGTTAAATTAATCTACAAGGCAAATAAATCTATTCTAGAAAGCGGATAAGAATTATTCTAGGAATGCAGTAAACATTATCTACGAAAGCAGGGAAAAGGTGCATTGTGCCTACCGTGAAGTTGAGTCACAATGTAGACAGAAAGGACAGGAAGAAAAGAATGAAAATTGGACAAGAGTGAGACACAGCAATATTAAACTTCCATTTTCATACGCAGATCTTTGTTTGGGATAATTCTATCAGATAGCTAATTCTCATGCTCTCAATAAGGCTTTCCCTTTAACCGACAGGTACTTGCAATATGAGTTTACATGTTCTTAAGACCGCAAATTCTAAGATACCACAGATTCGTAACTGCCCTGGCCTGGGTGTGTTACTTCATCTGTGGTGGAAAAGCAACACCCGACACATCATTTATTGAAATGCCAAGTACCACTATCATTCTCCCATGCCACACCCAAAGATTTGAATTCAGCTCTAAACTATCCCTTAACTGTCAATCCTAGTAGCAGTTACACAACTCTCAATACAACCGAGTGACCTCTAATGAAAGCGGTTAAAAGAAAGCGGTAAAGAAAGCATTTAAACCTATCACTCGGAGGTTTTGAAAATCTGACCCTGGTAGTAAAAGACAGCTCCCCATCAGGATGAAGGAGTATGGATCAAGAATTCCCGGCTCTCAGTGAACCACTAGTGTGTTCACTTCCTTCCGGGTGATTATGAGATACAAACTAATGAAACGAACTAATAAATTAGTTCGTTCCGGATGCACTCACTCAGGACTCAAAAGTAGGCTTTGGCAGAAGAGGATAGCAGTTGAAAGAAAACTCAACCCTATCTTGGAAAATAACCAAGGCCTGGATGATGTTCCTCTAAGATTATTTACTACACTGTATTTGAATCCAAGTGGACCCCATCTCGGTGTAGGACTTAATCTTACATTTCCATCAACCAGCAATTTTGGAAAATAATGGATTTGAAAATCATTCCCTGTCAGGTACTAGACTCTCAGTTAAAACACAGACCCTTTCAGTCTAGGCGAAACCTAATCGCTAAATCTGCTTCTAATTTTCCAAAATACAACCCTTGACAGAATGTGAATTAGTCATAACTGAAGAATTTATCCCTTACTCAGATCCGGATTTTATAAAGAGGTTTTTGTTGGAAATTTATAAAGCAATATCTGTTTAAGATCTAGACTTCTATTGTCCAAGGGAAGGATCCCAAAATAAGTACAGACCACAATAGTATATAATATTATCATGCATAAAGATATATGGAAGTGTAAAATTAATTGACCCAAAATATAAATGCGGGTCTAAACAGAAGGTGAAACACAGAATGAAGTGGTCAAGGGACCAAAGTAATGGCAGAATAATCAGGTGGACTGTAAACATCTACTGTCCAATTTCCCAATCACTCGGATGGAGCGAATTTAGACTGCTTAGACCCTATAATGGTGGTGTCAACACCAGTTGGGCCTCCACTGTCTCTGAATTCGGATAAAAACCTACATACTTCCCTTCTAAAATATCATCAGTTGGCATTGACTGATGCCAACTGACTCCCAGTACGGATTGGGATTCAGGTTTGGAAATTAAGATAATAAAAATAAAATTGTATCTGGATGGGAGTCAGCCGAGCAGCTATTATAACCCCGGATGGGCGAACCGCCAAGGCTTCCACTGACAGCCATCCAGATCATGCAAAATAACAATTAGTAACTAATACCCAGAATACGAGCTAGTTATCCATGAGGGAGTACCCGCCAACATTAGTCTGATGTATTCTTTACTAATGGTTCCACACAACACACGAAGACAAAATAAATAATAAATAAAAGAAGATCCCTTGTATGAGAGACATTGGTTTCTCATGCAAGGTTGTGGATTGGGTCCACAATTGATGGTCTTAAATAATCCTTCCTACCATAATTAATTACAGTCCAGATTATCTGTTTAAGCCATCGAGATTTTGTTTATACAAGAATGTTTTAATGGCAATTGAACAAAGGTCCTTTAATCATGATGATTGTCGATATTTGATTATTACTAATCTCAATCCTTAATCATTAATGAGTCAAGGGTTCAATTAATTAAGTGATGCAAATGGAGAATCAAAATTTGGGCAGCATAACACCCTATATTGCAATTCCAGAATGTTACATCCTAACCCGTGGGGCTATGATGTGAGTGTTGCAATATAAAATAGGGAGAGAATGAAGTTTGTTTGAGATTAAATAGAGGGAGAGGAACCCTTGTCGCGATATCATAAATTTTGTCGCGGACCGAGATCCGCGACATGGACATCCCGACAAGTTTTTAGAATTTTTGGCAGCATAACGCCTCTTTGTCGCTATGCAAGATTTTATCGCGGAACGTGGTTCCGCGACAAGGGTGACATCGCGACAAAGTGTTTTCAGAAAATTCCTAAAGCATTTGAACCCTTGTCGCTATGCATGGAAATTTTGTCGCGGAACGTGGTTCCGCGACAAGGTGTTCCGCGACAAGGTGTTCAAAGATCAAGGAACATGGCATAATTTTTCTGTCTCAGAATGGGATTTTGTCGCGGAACGTGGCTCCGCGACAAGATGATTCCGCGACAAAAAGCCATGAAGACAAAATGCAAGAGTTTGGCTCCTTTGTCGCTATGCATGGACAGTTTTGTCGCGGAACGTGGCTCCGCGACAAGGTATTCCGCGACAAAGGGTTTTAAATTATGGAGACAAGTGTCTTGAAACACCTTGGTCGCGTAACAGCCATTTTGTCGCGGAACGTGGTTCCGCGCCAGAAGGCGGTTGGCGCCCAAGGTGGTTCAGGACAAAAGTCAGAAAAAGCAGAAATGAACAGTGGCATGCAAACAGCGTGATCTCACCCTATCTCAGATCAAAAAGCTATTCTAAGCTAAAAATAAGCAAGAAACATTCAAAATAAAGAAGAACATGCTTAAACAAAAATAACAAGGATGGGCAGAATATTAAAATAAAGCAGGAGTCCTAATCTAGGGTTTGATCACACATCCACACAACATTATCCATAATATGCCAACAGTAAACATAAAAATAACAAAATGGGGGTCAAATGACCCCAAAATGAAAAAGAAAGCATAAATCCATGGGGTGTGAGACCCATTTCATGATTTGGGACACAAATGATTAATGTTTTCCCATATTATTGAAGAGGTATTATTAATACCCATGATTTGGGTATTACAAACCCTAAAACAAGAGTTTAGAAACCAAAACATGGTATAAAAATGGCTATCTAAGCAACTGTGAACAGTAAAACACTAAACTAAGCTAAACTAAGAGCAAAAATTAAATAATACATGAAAATAAACCTAAAATACTCTACCTAAGGAAGAACTCCTAAGCTTGCCTGCAAGAGCTCTACAACAATTTCAATCTCTCTACTGGCCAACCCTTAGCTCATGGGAGACACCTCATATTTATAGAAGTGTAACCCTAAGCCCATGGGCCTTGATTCTAGCCCATTGTGTCTTAAGACATCACACACATCACAGCTTTGTCTCGGAGCATCAAGTTGGTCGCGGAACACACTGCATGTGGCAAGGCTTCTCGACTGGGTCTTGTGTCTCTATTTGTGCATCTTGGTCGCGGAACATGCCTTTGTCGCGGAGCATGCCATCGCGACAAAGGTCATCGCGCCAAGGGGCTTGGCTGGTCTCCTCTTCATTTGGGCCACTTGGTCGCGGAACATGCCTTTGTCGCGGAACACTGCATCGCGCCAAGGGGCTTCCGCGACAAAGGTCTTCCTGGGCCTGCTGGATTGGGCCAGATGGGCCGAAAATATTCTTTTTGTGGGCTTTTCTATCTTTTTCCCATCTTTTTGTTTCCTTTTCTTTTTCTCATGTTTTTGGATTTTTCTAACATAAATATGTAATAAAATTACATATTTATGTCTTTTTCACACCAGCTTATTATTTTTACAATTATGCATAAATTAGTCCAATTCGACTGCTTTCTTACTTAATGTAAGACCGGAATGCGATCAAATGCCCGTTTAAGACACGGAAATGGATTGAAAATAATGGTCATTTTTGGCCATTATCAACATCCTCACATTTAATACTGATCGTCCCCGAGCAGTCAGAGTCAATGTTCGTAAGAACACGGACTCTACATATTCAATTCATTTTCGTGGCTTCATAAATCACATCCTTTTTGGATTGGGATAAGACAATAAAAAATTACAAGTATTGAATTCCCTTGATTGCAGTGTTTAATGAAATGATACTTGCTCACTACATCGGGCCTACAAATCAAACATTATTATCAACCTTTCATGAATATCATGTTTGAAAAATGCAAAGATTAGGGATGAGAATTAGAGGATGACATGAACATGTGTAATAAGACAAAGCCTCACATATAAGAGAATCGGAAAAATTCACTCACTCTCAATTGGGGTTTAATCATGAACGCTCAAAATCACATTTAATTAAATTATCCCATAAGCTTGCAATCAGACCAATTCGCCACCGGCTCATTTCTTCAAATCGAGATCACGAGGTCTTATTCGAGGGTTATAACGGGGCATACGGTTGTAACATTAGGTGGGAAAAGGGAATTATTGGGCTAAGAAGTGGCAAGAATTAATTCTATCATAACTTGGCATTTTTATTTAAAATTTTTGATCATCAATGTTTCTCTTTCTTTTTGATTTTCTTTCTATTGCATGACATTAGACTATTGTCTAATTGCTTGTCATTCGCAATTTATTGATGTTGAATGAAATTCAACTTCTCTCTTTTTTTTTTTTTTTTTTTAAATCGGTTCATGGAATACCGATTAATACTTTTTTTTTTTTTTGATGATCATAATTTTAATGCCTTTGATAGAATTCATCCTTGCACACTTGGGTTTGAATTTCTTGGTCTTTTTGTAAGGCTAGGAATAATATGAAGGGCTTCAAAGAAAAATTAGGCTTATAGGCTCAAATTGATTAATCCTAAAGGGAAATATTTTTGGGTTTGGATTTCAAACGAAGGCCAAAAATTTGGGTTTTCTAGGTGCCTCGATCATATGCTCGATTTCGGGAATATGGCATGGTCTTGGATCGGTCCCAATTGCAAGTTCTAGTTTCCTTTAATCAAAATGATTCACACATCAAAGAAAATGAATGAGTAAAAGTGACTCATGGCTCAAATCTCACAAGGTTGGGTTAATTCATGTCATACAATATTCTCAAATTTAATCCAAGCTTAGTTCTAACAACTTATTCAATCGAGATCTCTAACATGCAGATTTATTACCCAATAAGCTGATCGCATCATTAAATTTTTATAGCTCAAAACCTCAGGAATTCATTTCATGCGTGTCTTCAATTATATTATCCCAATTTGAAAGTCTGAAAATTTAATCATAAGCCTAAATTCAACATGTGAATTTAGAGCAAGTTTATGCATATTTTTGCTGGTTATTTAATTGAAAGCAGTAAAGAGGCACTGCTGACATACTGAGTATGTCAACAGCATATTTTTGGCCTGACAGTCACTTATTCATCTCGGACTGTGCAGACATCTTTTCAAAGGAAAGCAGTAAAGAATTGTTCAGTGGTCTCAAAAACTGAGTTCCAATTTAGGGAAAGCAAATAAATACAACCGAGGCAAGGGATTCTCGTGCAGTTAATACAAACCTGCACACACAAAAGGAGGATTCCCTTGCAGATTACTACTACTAGAATGGAAATGAAATAAAGCCAGGTAAAGTGGAACTAGGATTCTTCCTTTCTTCTTCAGGGCATGTATCGGAGCCAGAGGACACAGCTGGAAAGCTCACAACGCAGGCACCAATCGCGGTTTCTCAGAGGTGCATGCCATCTTGGGCAGTAGACTCTGACTCCTTGGCCTGCCCACAGTTGTGGGTTGTCTGGGTTGTCTGTTATCCAAGCGAGGACGTTGGTGGAAGTGTACCGAAAAACTGATCGATCTGTCACCATCCTGTCGATCATTCTGATCCCCTGCTCAACTTGGCTTTCATCCGTCTTACTCATAAGCATCAATCCGCGGGTGAAGATTGACGTCTTATGGTTGTCCTCAAGTCCCGGGCGTAGCAGTTCACAAGCGCGCTCCTCATTCCCCTCTGCAAATGCCCTGAGTGCTGGGATGAGCGGAAGATTGAAGTTTCCTGCCGCTGTGCATATTCGCAGGAATCTCTCCTTCTGCCGACGGATCCTTACTTGCCATCTCTTCACAGTGGAGGTGTTAACCTCGCATCGCTTGTACACGATAGTAAGGTTTCCAGCATCCCTGAGCTTCTTGCATACACGTTGCGCGGCAAACACCTCCCTGATTTCATCCTCTCCTATCCGGGAGAGGATTTCACCAAGGAGTTCTAGCGGTAAGTCCAGCAACTTAGTTCCCTCTGGAGCAGGGTCTGGAATGGGAGGATTACCCCTGAAAAGATAAGAAGCGATGAATCCAATTTTTATGTAATTTTCAGAAATTATTCAAGTTCAGAAACCAACATCCTCACATTTAGAGCTTTGCTCTAGATGTGAGATTATTAAATTCCTGACTTGAATTTTAATTTAAAGCACATGTAAATAATATTTGGTTTTAAATGGGCTAAAGAGCCCAAAATAAAATAAAATTGGCCATTGGGCCTAAAATCTTTTTAATGGGCCATAGGGCCCAAAAGTTTTCAGTTTTATTAAACAAGTCCGAGACACTTGTTGGAAGTGGAATGAGATGGATAGATGGAAATGGAACGCTCGAATATTGGAATGTGCAATGAAGACGTGGCGGAACGGATCTGCTATTTCTGGATAGCTTGGACTGTTTGGACAGTTAAAGCATCCAAAAATTTGCAAACACTGTTTTTAATTTTAAAAATAGTTGACTTGTTTTATTTAACAAAGGTGGGATGTGAGTGGTCCCATTTTGGATTTTTGAAAAGGATAGCAGTTGGGTGACAAAAGTACTGCTATCTTACTCACACTAGTGTTCCATTGGGAACAAAAGACTCAAGTCAAACATTAAACAAAAATGACTCTTTTTGTCTTTTTCTAAAAGTTGCTTTTATTAAAAGTGGAAGCTTCCTATTGGGTGTTTGTACTATGTTTCCATAAACAAACAAACATTTATTCCCATGAGATTTCTAACATGGGGACAAATGTGCCCAAAGAGATCTTACCTCTTTTATTACACCAACTCAACACTGTGCACATCACATCAGGATCAATCAAACCAACAACATCAAGATATTCAAAACAATACCCAAATGTTCATCAGTTTGTTCTTTCCAGTTTTAAACCTTCAAAAACTTATCCATTACCAGTTTCAAAATGGGGTTTCAGGCGTTTCAAAATGATGCTCATAACCGAGAGCACTTTGAAAACTTCCAAAAATCTAAAGTTAAATGCACATATACACCACATCACACCAAGAACACAACAAAATAAAAACAAAACAAACGGGTCCGAATGGGTGCTATGAACATGGCGAAAACAGGGTTTACCCTCTCCTCCTTGGCTCGGGTCTAGGCACGGGTCCAAGGTTTGGGAGGAGTCCATGAATTCGGTCCATAGTTTCCCCTTGGAAAAGGAGTGCAAGAGTGCGAAGAACACGTGGTGTTCGTTCGGATGAGAGAAAAATGGGGGAAAAGAAGATGAAGAAGTTGGAGGAAGTTGAAATGACAAGAGAAAGTGAAAAGAAACTGGAGGGGGTGGGGGGGTATAAATACTTAAACTTTTGTCGCGGAATCCGAGACTTTGTCGCGGAACCAGGTTCCGCGACAAGGCATAGCGACATCAGAGAGGTCGCGGAGTTGAGGGTTGGTCGCGGAGTCATGCTCCGCGACAAGGCTACCGCGACAAAGCTCAGTATGGAGACAAGGTCAACGCAGATCATGTCGCGGAGCAGGGCTTGGTCGCGGAGTCATGCTCCGCGACAAGGTGCATCGCGACAATCACCGGAGAAGGGTTAAGAAGGAAAAGGGAGTTTGTCGCGGAACAGGGCCTGGTCGCGATGTATGACATCGCGACAAAGGACCTTCCGCGACAAAGAATTTTTTTGAATTTTCAAATTTTCTTGGACTGGGCCCGAGTGTGATGTGGGCCTGAGTCCATTTTATTTGATTTGGGCTGAATAAATTCAGTCCAAGTAAATTCAAAATGCTGGGCTGAAAATTAAACAATCCACTTGCATAAAATTAGGTTGGGTTAGTTCCATTTATCTGTGAATTTTGTTTCGGGTATTGAATTTCTTCAATTCCCGAAAACGTTTTCTTAGACTTATGGAACTAATCCAACCAAGAACCTGGTTTTCCATGTTACTCTTATCTGCTCCTCTTTTTGGGGGTTCCGAACTTCTGCAAGATAGATGAATGAAATGCATTAGATTTTCTCCAAATATCAACATCCTCACATTTAGAGTCTTAGTACTCTAAATGTTTAATTGATCTTTGGGTACTTGCTCGTCATGAAATAAGTACTGTAAATATATACTATATATATATATATAAACTAAAATTTTTGTGTTTTTAAATGCTGTTTCTTATTGAGTGTAGGCCGGGTCTGCCACTGCTTGGCTTTCTTTCTCCGGATCGAACTGTCCAAGGTACTCTTTTAATCGTTGTCCATTCACCACTATATCGCCCCTATCAGTTCGGATCCTGACAGCTCCATTTTTGAACACCTCTAGTACTTCATGTGGTCCTTCCCATCTAGATTTGAGCTTTCCGGGGAACAGCTTCAACCTAGTATTGAACAATAACACATGTTGACCAACATAAAAACACTTAGGTTTGATCCGGCGATCGTGCAACTTCTGGGTCCGCTCCTTGTAAATTCGAGAGCTTTCATAAGCTTGCGCTCGTATTTCCTCAATTTCATTGAGGTCCAACTTACGTTTGCTCTGAGCAACTTTCGGATCGAAGTTAAGCGTTTTAACGGCCCAGTAAGCTTTATGCTCTAGCTCTACGGGTAAATGACAGGCTTTTCCGAAGACCAGCCTATATGGAGACATCCCGATGGGAGTCTTATATGCTGTGCGGTATGCCCATAGAGCATCATTGAGCTTACGTGCCCAATCCTTACGGGTTATCCCGACAGTGGCTTCGAGTATGTGTTTGATTTCGCGATTGGATACTTCGACTTGACCACTAGTCTGAGGATGGTAAGGCGTGCCTATCTTATGGAGGATCCCATTTTTACTCATTAAAGTTTCAAAACCTTTATTAATAAAGTGTGTTCCTCCATCAGATATCACCACCCTAGGTACGCCAAATCGACTGAAAATGTTGTTCTTGAGGAACTTGATGACTTGGCTACCATCATTGGTCGGTAATGCGACTGCCTCGACCCATTTGGATACGTAATCGACAGCTACCAAGATATAGTAGTTTCCACCAGATGGTGGAAATGGTCCCATGAAGTCAATGCCCCATACATCAAAGATCTCAAGTGTGAGAATCCCCTTTTGAGGCATCTCATCCCTCTTGGAGATGTTTCCTAATCTTTGGCATCTGTCACAGCCCTTAACAAATGTCCTGCAATCCTCATAGATGTGAGGCCAATAAAATCCACATTCGAGGACCTTGTGGGCCGTTCGAGCGGGACCATGGTGACCTCCATATTCTGATTCATGGCATTTTCTGACAATTTGTTAAGCTTCATGCTCGGTCACACATCGCCTGATTATTAAATCAGGGCAGTGTTTGAAGAGATAAGGTTCTTCCCAGAAGTAACTTAATACATCTCGTTTGAACTTATTCCTCTGATGATAGTTCGAAAACTGTGGGGTTACTCCGCATGCCAAGAAGTTAGCGATGTCGGAAAACCATGGACAAGCTTGATTATGCAGATGCAACGCGAACAACTGTTCGTCCGGGAAATCTTCATTGACGGCTTTTTCCTTTTTATCATTATCTAATCGAGATAAGTGGTCAGCAGCACCATTGTCTCGACCTCGCCTATCTTTTATTATGATGTCGAATTCTTGCAACAGAAGTACCCACCTGATTAATCGAGGTTTTGCATCTTGTTTGCTAAACAAGTATCTCAATGCTGTATGATCGGTGTATACTATGGTCTTTGTACCTATCAGGTACTGTCTGAACTTGTCAAATGCGAAGACTACAGCATACATCTCTTTCTCCGTTGTGGTGTAGTTAACTTGGGCTTCATTCAGGGCGTGACTCGCGTAATGAATTACGCAGTGTCTCCCATCCTTATGTTGTCCAAGAACTGCGCCCACGGCGAGACCACTAGCATCGCACATTACCTCGAAAGGCAGTGACCAATCGGGTGGTTGCACTATCGGTGCAGAAACCAACATCTTCTTGAGCGTGTCAAAGGCTTGGACACACGCTTCATTTATTAAGAAAGGATTTTCTTTACAAAGCAGATTAGTGAGCGGCTTGGCAATTTTAGAGAAATCCTTAATGAGTCGCCGGTAAAAACCGGCATGCCCTAAGAAGCTCCTAACTGATTTGATCGAGTTAGGAAGAGGGAGATTGGAAATGATGGAAACTTTGGCTGGATCAACTTCAATGCCTGCACGAGAAATGCGATGACCTAACACTATGCCCTCAGTGACCATAAAATGGCACTTTTCCCAATTTAAAACCAAGTTAGTGTCCTCACACCTCTTTAAAATCTTAGCAAGATTGGTCAAACAATCTTCGAACGTATCTCCATATACAGAGAAGTCATCCATAAAGACCTCAATGCATTTTTCGATAAATTCAGAGAAAATAGACATCATGCATCTTTGAAAAGTAGCAGGTGCATTGCACAAACCAAAAGGCATCCGTCGATAGGCAAAAGTGCCGTACGGGCAAGTAAAAGTGGTTTTCTCATGGTCTTCACTAGAGATAACAATCTGATTATAACCAGAATAACCATCCAAAAAGCAATAAAACTCTCTCCCTGCCAACCTCTCAAGCATCTGATCAATGAATGGCAATGGAAAATGGTCCTTGCGTGTGGCCTCGTTCAGCTTCCGGTAGTCGATACAAACTCTCCATCCGGTCACTGGCCTGGTTGCAACCTCTTCTCCTTGCTCATTCTTGGTTATGCACATCCCTCCTCGTTTGGGTACGACCTGCACCGGGCTAACCCATTTGCTATCAGAGATAGGATAGATTATACCAGCATCTAAGAGCTTGATAACTTCTTTCCTCACCACTTCCTGCATAAGGGGGTTCAATCGCCTCTGAGGTTGACGGGAGGGTTTAAACTCTTCTTCCATTAGAATCCTGTGCATGCAAATAGAAGGGCTTATTCCTTTTATATCAGAAATGGTCCAACCTATTGCATGTACATGTTTCTTAAGAACGTCCACCAGAGCGTTTTCTTGCTCTTGGGAGAGCTTAGCCGAAACAATCACGGGTAACTTTTTATGTTCTGCGAGAAACGCGTACTTGAGATGATCGGGTAGTGTTTTAAGTTCAAGCTCTGGTGGACATTCAACGGAAGGGAGTAGTTTGCGAGAATTGGGTAGTGGGAGAACAGATTTACCTTCGGGATCCTGCATCAGTACAGGATCCTCTTCCTCCTCTTGGTTGGCGTCATCATGGAAGTCGATGCCGTCAAATTCCTCCAAATCCCCTGTTACGGGATCGGCAAAGTGAACGGCTTTGCATCCTTTGTGCTCCACGCCAGCAGGCTTCAGTACCTGCTTTGATAGTTCATCCAGCATCATTTCACAATCAAGTTCAGAGTCTGGCTCTTCCCTAACTATTACATTTTCAAATGAGAAACAAGAACTGTCATTCGGAAATTTTTGCAATTTCTCCATATCAAAGATGATCTCCTCGCCATCGACCCTTAAGGTGACTTTTCCGGATTTAGCGTCAATCAGTGCACCACCAGTGGCTAGAAATGGGCGTCCAAGGATAAGCGGCATTTCAGAATCCTCTTCAATGTCGAGGATGATGAAGTCGACCGGGAAAAGAACCTGCCCGGTTTTGACTACAACATCCTTAAGGATTCCTACGGGCTGAGTGATCGATCTGTCTGCAAGTTGCAGTCTCATCTTGACCGGTTGAATTTCTCCAAGCTTAAGGCGAACAGCCATAGCTAGTGGCATCACATTGATGCTTGATCCTAAATCACAAAGCCCCATACTCACTTTGGCCTTTCCGAATTGTACTGGAAGTGTGCAACATCCGGGGTCCTCTTTCTTTTCAGGCATTCTCCTCTGAACGATGGCGCTGCATGTGCTGTTGAGAATAATTACCTCTTCCTGCTCAACCTGCCTTTTTCCTGAAATCAATTCTTTCAAGAACTTAGCGTAGATGGGCATTTCGAAAATCATTTCTGTGAGAGGAATGGTTATCTCTACAGACTTTAATCGTTGCAGAAATTTCTTGAATTTAAGATCATGTTCTTTATTTTTAAGCCGCGCAGGATAAGGAATCCTGGGCATGTACTTGTTATTAGCAATTTTTGGTGGTGAAGGGAAGGAAGTTGTACCTTCACCTGTACCCTTATCTGTTTCAGCCATTTCAGGCGCAGCTTCAGTCTGCAATTCGGCTGTCTCTTTTTCCACTTCGTTCCCATTATCAGCTTCCTTACCAGCATTGTCAACAATATCATCTTCTTCAAATTCCGCTCCAGTATCTGCTCCCTTTGGTCCAGCTAGTACTCTTCCAGATTTCAAGGTTATTGCCTTGCATTGCGGGTTCTTTTCCGCAGTACTAGGCAATGTTCCTTTGTCCCTTTTCTGCATCTCGTTAGCCATCTGTGTAACTTGGGTCTCCACATTTCTGATGGAGGCCTGCAGTTGATTGTTGATCTCTTTCTGACTAGTGATGAAATCAGTCATCAGATTCTCAAGCCTTGAAGGAGGCTTTTGATTCTGATTCTGATTTTGATGCTGATTCTGATTCCACTGGCCTTGGTTTGGGACAAACTGAGGCTGGAAACTCTGATTGGGCTGAAAGTTCTGGAAATTCTGAGGCGGCCTCTGCTGGATCTGAGGTTGGAAACCTGGATTCTGAAAATGTTGGCCCCTGTTCTGATTGAATCCTTGGTTCTGCTGAGGGTTGAACTGTTGTTGCTGTGGCTTGTTCAAGAGATGTGAGTTTAAGGCGTTGTTGTTTGAATAAGACAAATTCGGGTGTCTATTTGGAAAGGCTCCTGCATAGTTACAGCTCTCAGCTGTGACTTGCTCGCATGTGTCAGTTGCATGAGCGCCTTGACACAGTCCACAGATCACATCAGTTTGCTGTCCCTGCGCAGAACTTCCAACTCCTTGATTTACAGACAACGCTGCCACTTGCTCTTGAAGTTTTTCAATGTCTGACTTCTCTACTGTACCTACAGCACATAAACTACGAGGGGGAGTGAGATTACCATCATCAGTTAGAACAGAACGGTTTACACTCATGGCTTCAATCTTTGCCCAGGCTTGGTCCATCGGTATGTAGAGCAAATGTTGACCACCAGCAGCATCAAGCATGGATTTCCATGCTGGGGTCAGACCACTGTAGAACTTTCTCAGTCTCTCCCAGTCATGGAAGCCATGTTGAGGACACTTTCTGAGTAGGTTGAAGAATCTTTCCTTTGCATCATACAAGGACTCGTCTGGTTTCATCTTGAATTCCGCAATTTTGGAGCGGCATTCATCCACCTTGGATTCCGGGAAGTATTTTGCTAGGAAGTTTCTGATCACATCTTCCCATGTAGACTTCTGATTTACGGGCAGTGACTTGTACCATGTTCGTGCTCCGCTTGTCAGAGAGAAGGGGAATAGCCTTAGTCGAATAGTGTTTGCGGGTACATCACGATTCTTGATCATGTCACACAATTCTAGGAAGGTTTGCAGGTGATCATGGGGATCTTCATGACTTGCTCCGGCAAACTGGTTGCTCTGGACTAGATTGATTAGGGCCGGTTTCAGTTCGAAATTCCTGGCCAGGAATGGAGCTTGTCCAGGAATGTTCAGATATGGCTCTAAAATCGGCTGCATGTAATCAGCAGCAGCTGCTGCTTGATGATTGTTCTCAGGCCCGCCTTGGTACTGCTGTGGGTAGTAGTTCTGAGGCATGAAATAGTTCCTCGGATCATTGAAATCATTCGGATTCGGGGGATTCTGATGGGGGGTTATGGTATTGCTGATTCTGTTGGTTTGGGAAATTTTGCTGATTTGGTTGGTTTTGGTTGTTTGGTGGGTTTTGGTTCGGGTTGGGAGGGGGTGCCTCGAAGTGCTGCTGCTCCATGTTTGGTGGATTCCCACCTCCTTGTATGATCTGGGGAGGGGGATCATCCAAATCATCATGATCAGCATCTTCGGGGTCTTCCTCAATGTTGTGAAGTGGGGGATTGGGTTGAATGATTGGTGGGATGTCAGGGTTTGCCATTTCGGAAATATCGCTGCTGGTGCTTGGCGAAAGTAATGCCTGTCGTTCCCGTTCCCTTCTTCGTTTAGTCTCCGCCCTAAGACGTCGAGCTGTCTTTTCTATCTCTGAATTAAACGGGATCTCGGCTGGCGTCTGCTTCCTCCTTTGCATAGAACAACGGCTTCAATAATGACAGTACCTGTACAATCCCCAGGTTAGAAGTGGTTCTGAAGGTGAATATTTATAATTATATGTATAGGCTACTCTAGGAGCAATGAGGAATGTAATTCTCTAAATAAAACGGCGCTGCATCCTCCCCGGCAACGGCGCCATGAAACTTTTGACAATTTCCGTTCCACGAGCTTTTTCTAAAATATACCAGGTTAGATTTATTAAATGAAAAGAGTTATGATTCACGGGAAAGGGTTTAGGGATACATATATGTTAAGCTTAACTGTCTTTTTATTACTCAAGTATGGTGCGTTGGTTTCAAATGGCGCTGTGGTCCTCTCTGTCATGGAATGTTGACAAATCTCATGGCATAGCCGGGATAGGTTGACCTTCAGCCTGTCACACTGAGGATCCCCGGCAGATATGCCATGATACTTCTCATCAATTCTTGCCATAAGAGTTCCTGCCATGAAACTTTTTGACAGATTCCCACTACATGAGTATTTTCCAAAAAATCATGATCCTGGTTTAGGTTTTATTTAATGAAACCAATTTATGATGGTGGTGTTGTGATTAGGGATATATTTATACGTAGTCATGTTTTTATTGCTCGTAGTTAAGAAACTGTGCCCCCGAAAGCGCACGGGTGTCAAAAATTGCAGTAATTTATAGTAAGACCGGATCGTTCACTGGAGGATGTGCGATAGAAGC